>PVKS010011809.1:0-55523 GCA_004027875.1 Aplodontia rufa | reverse complement strand
AAAAAGAAAATAAAATGATTGGCATCTATGTTGAGATGAATTTGCATTTACTGCATTAGGTCCTATGGAAAGTTCTGATTAGAGATTTCCATGCCGGTGTAGACACATGACAATCAGTTTGCTGCTTTTTCATTGTTTCATTGTGTTATGGTTTGGATGTGAGTTGTCTGCCAAAAGCTCAAGTGTGAGACAATGCAAGAAGGCTTAGAAGTGAAAAAATTGGGTTATAAGATCCTTAACCTAATCAGTGAATAAACCCCCTGATAGATATTAACGGGGTGGTAACTAAAGGTAGGCAGCATGTGGCTGGAGGAGGTGGGTCCTCGGGGCATGCCTTTGGGGTATGTACTTTGTATATGGTAATGGAGTTTCTCCCTGCTTCCTGATCAGGTTCTGACCCCCTTTCCTCTGCCCTGCTCTTCCACCATGATATTCAGCCTCACCTCAGCTCCAAGGAATGGAACCAACCTTCTATGGACTGAGGCCTCTGAAACTGTGAGTCGCCAAATAAACCTTTTCCTCCTTAAAATTATTCTTGTCACATCCTTTAGTCATAGCAGTGAAAAGGCAAAATAAAATATTTCCCATCGATAGGCTATGAGTTATTTGACAATTCTCCTAGTATGGGACATTAGGTTTTTTTCCCAGTTCTTTCTTTCCAGGCAACCTGCATTTGAATAGATATCCAGGAGCATGTACCTTTTCCTTCATTGAATTACTGACTTGTAATAAATTTCTACGCCTGGACATAAATAACATTGGCGCCAGGTAAAAGATCAAATCATTCTACCCTGGAACATTTCCCACAAACAGTGCATGAGTACAGTGGTTTCCCCACATCCCTGAACCCTAGCATGAAAAACCAAAAAAATTCAACACAACCTTTTATTATTTACTATAAAGGAAAACATACCCTGCTCATTCTCTTTATTTTGACTTTTGTCAATTGTGTTTGTCGAAATATGTTTTTCCATGGACTTGCTGAGTGTTGGACTTTTTCCGTTTTTCCATTTTTCTTTGGTCTCTTTAGTTGTTTCTAGTTTCCCTTATACAATTTAACTGATAAATGATCATTAATACCAAAATAACAGCTAGTTCATAATGTTTGTTGTTGTTAATAGATGCTTCATAATCAAAGAATCCCCTCAACTCCTAACACACTGTTAGTGTTTGGCAAGTGCAATAAGCCGCAAGGCAAATGAATTTTTTTAAAAGTAGGGGTGACTTTGCCTTTTACCTCATCAAGCAGCTAGACCGCTGTGACTGTGAAGCAAGGCACTAAAATAATTTGTGAATAACTAATGAAGAGAATGTAGGAAAGTTTAAGACACAGACTTACATCGAGTTTTGAAGCAAGTCAAAGACGCACATGTACATCCACATCCACTACAGATGAAATTGAGATGCTTCCTTTGTTTTGTTGTTGTTTTTTTTTACTTCAGTCCCTAAAACCTTGAACAAACCCACCAGGTTGATTCGTATGGAAATGAAAACTGTCTGTCACCAGGAGCCCTTTTGGCAAAGGTACTTTGAGAAATGCAGTTGGCACACAGGCAATGAGCCTGCTGTAGATGAAGGATATTTCTCCATACGGGCACAAATAGGGACACTCACCAGGCCCCAAATCGCTCGCTCTCTGCTTTCCCAATTGAAATATGCAGGATTTAGCCTTTAAAAAAGTTGTTTTCAAGCATTTTGGTCTGAGGACTCATTCACCACCTTAAAATTTTCAAGATCAAACACTTCTATTCATGAGGGTTACAAGTAAATATTCACAATATTACAAATTAAGACACTTTTTCTTTAAAAAGTCAATTCACTTAACATAATTATATATATATATAAATATTTGAAATAACTAACATTTTATGAAAATAGTATCATGAGAAGTGTACCATTTTTTTGTATTAATGCAAATCTCTGTACTTTCTCAAGAGAAGGCAGCTCTGCGCTCATATGTACAGCATTCTCTCTGTGGTAATAGGTTGATTGATTTAAAGATATGAAGAAAACTCAGTCTTCTGCAGATATATAATTTAAAAGCATGGGACATTTTAGAGTCTTT
Organism: Aplodontia rufa; assembly: GCA_004027875.1. Classification (NCBI taxonomy): domain Eukaryota; kingdom Metazoa; phylum Chordata; class Mammalia; order Rodentia; family Aplodontiidae; genus Aplodontia; species Aplodontia rufa. The sequence continues at coordinate 53,458 of PVKS010011809.1, read as the reverse complement.
TCTGCTGATTGAGGATCTTCTTCCTGGCTAGGACACCAGCATTCAGAAATGGCAATTTTTAAAATGCTTATTGCAATGCAGACTCTGAAACCTACCAATAAACGTTTCATGTTCTGTTGTATTAAACAAATTTGCTATTATGTGTAACCTACACATGATTCTGTAACACTCAACAGTGATCATTTGGAAAAAGTGTTAATTCTATAGTTCTTTTCCACAGTGACACATTTCACCACAATAGATCAAAAATTCACTCTCACCCCTGGTCCAATCAGAAAAGTCATAAAATTTGGAATTCTCTCAAAGTCACACAGAAAAGTATGTAAGTTTTCAATGATTCTAATTTCTCTTTGAACGCCCAAATTTTATCATTGACAGTATATTGTCAGTTGTTTATCTTGAAGCGACAGGCTTACTCAGGGTCATTTTGGGGAAAGTATGTGAGCAACCATAATTTATCCATCAGTCATGCTTTCATTGAAAATGACATAGGGGTTCAGGTAACAACAGAGTCAAGGCGGACATAATCCACACACTGGAATTTAACAGAATTATCCATGCCTGTTTCCCAGTGCATCCCAAAATCACTAAGAATGTAGTCAAGAGTAGAGAATTAATAAAGTTAGGAATGTTTAGCAATTTCAACAGTGACGGTGCCCAGCAGAACGCTTTGTTCTGTTTTAGGGGCTTTTTTTAATGCAAGTATGTGACCATGAAGAAAACTGTGAGCACTAACTAGTGTGGTTTGGAGCTGATGTCTCATTGTGCCAGAGAAGCAGCAGCGCCCCACCATCAGTGCAAATGACATGAAGTGAAACAGCACAAATGGTATCTTAGTGTCACTTCAAAACACTGTGACCTCACAGACCAGCTGAATGGATTTCTGGGATGGCCAAAGGTCTACAGACCAACATTTTAAGCACTGATAGTTAGACTAGAATAATAACTAAATGCCCTTCCCAATTTCATGAAGAAAAATAACTAAATACCATTTCCAATTCCAAACCTCTGTTTTGTTCACTTTTATCTAATAAAAATGATAAGAGAGTGCTACTACTGATTTATGGAATTAAGATCAGTGACTATCTTTTGGCTATTCATAAGCATTAAGTAAGTACTATGCTAAAAATATCCATATATTCAGTGACATGTACCTTACTCATTAATACTGTTCCTAAGTAGAGTAGACCTTGGGCCCATTGCAAATTCATATTATTTACATCTTATTAGAGGTATAAATGGAGAGAGGGGGGAACACTATTGTGACAGTCCCTAAGTCATCAGCTAATAACTTGAGAACAACTTGTTTATTACAACATTATTCTTTCTTAAATTTGCTAAGGTTGTAAAAGCTCAGCAATAACTAATTATTCAGGGAATGGAGTTAATAACCTTTGAGTATTTATATGAATATGTATTCTACATTACAAATCCTTTCCTCTGTAATTAGTCCAATTACAGAGACACCAGACACGTTGACATTCAAATTGGATACCTGCCTTGGTCGCATTTACCAGAAAGTACTGAAATTACCATAGTACTGAAATAAAAGATAATATTCAGTTGCTCTGAAAACATGCCATTAATATTTTATAAGCATTGTTGTCCAAGGACATCACAGCATGAAACTGCATAAGTCACTGAGACAACCAGAATAAAAATATGTGCCATGGATTAACAATGAATTTCACATCCTTCAAAACTGATCAACTACTGAGAAAAGATGGCAGAAAAGGTACATATGAGAGAGGTGGCAGGAATCTGAATTGCGGATGTGGGTGGCATCTCTGAAGTTTGGAACGTGGCTTCATGTGCTCATGCAAATGAGTCCACTAAAGATGAGGGTGCTCCAGACCCAGCCAGAATATCTACAGCTGGGCTGGTCCACAATGAAACTCAATATGTTGTACAGAGTCTGAAAGATTTGCACTAAAAGTAAAGGGGACTTTAAATCTGTTTATCTCTATGACAAGGAGTGAAATTCCTTTAAAAATGGGAATCATGAAAGAGTGGCTTAACCATCTTTACAAATAGTAGAGAAAGGATTCCCTGGGGAAGGCAGGGGTTCAACCAGAAGTGCACAGTGTGACATGAAACTGCTGCACAAAGAAATTTAAAGCCACCCTCAGAAAGGGTTTTGAACACATTATATAGCCAGGCATGATGGCGAATGCATCTAATCCCAATGGCTCGGGAGGCTGAGGTAGGAGGATCACAAGCTCAAAGGCAGCCTCAGCAACTTTGCAAGGCCCTAAGCAACTTAGTGAGATCCTATTGCAAAATAAAAAGGGTTGAGCTCAGAAGTTAAGCACCCTGGGTTCAATCCCTGATGCCAGAAAAACAAAACAAAATAAAACAAAATATTATTTTGTATGACAGAGTTATTTTCTTCTCTATCCATATTCAATCTGAGTGCTTCAAAAGGAAGAGTTCAGTGCAGTGTTAGCACTCCTCTAAATTCACTGAATTTTCTAAGATCGAGACTATTTCTCTAGAATGATCATATCCAATGCCAAGATTCTAATAAACAGCCAATGCGTCTTGTAACTCTCCAGATTACACATGGAAGGGACAGAGGAATTATAGCTGAATTATATGGTGAAAATTTCCCAATAACCTCTCAAGGATCTTACATAGCCCACATTTTTACAACACAATAAAATTTCTCCAAGTTCCTACATGACATACTTGATATATACATGAACTGTGCTTGTAGATGTACTATTTTTGAACTATTAATTACTATAATTTGTTTAACCTGATTCATTATGGCTAAAGGTTTACATCCAGTTGCACTAACATACATAAGAAATATATATCTATATCACCACTAACTCAATATGAATTTATATTATATAATGTGCTACTAGTCTTGGAGATAATATTTTGTCTTATTCTTTCAATCATACAATGATTTTTGTTATTTTCACAATTATTTTCATTTTAAAACATATAATTGTCTTGAAAAGAATACTAAATTTATATCATTTCTTTTTGTTATGATTTGTTGAATGCCAGTAATTTCTAAATAATAATTTTACTTAAAATAAGCTGATCTAAGCATATAAAAGTAAGGGATTTTTGTAATATCACAGACTGTCTCCGACATATGGCAGAAATCCACTCATTTATCAGTGCTATTTCCTGCTATTGGCCTAGTTTGCATAAGATATAAAAGGCCTGAGCTACAAAGTAATTATAGTAGTCTAATATCAGCTGTCAAAAAAAATGAAAAAAGAAGGCATGAATCCTCATGACAGATGGCAGGAAAAATATGTAGAAACATGATGGAAAAGTTATATTCTCAATTCATAAGCACTCTACTTAAAAATCAAAATGCAAATATAAAATTCTGTAATAGGTATTGAAGGCTGTCACTGTACCTGAGAGTGGTATTTCAGTTGCTGTTGACAATTTTAACAGGAGGCAAATCAGAAATGTCATCAATCCTCTTCCACTTAAAAGTGTCCCCATTTCTCTTCAGGAAGGGAAAAACCCAGATAGATTGACAATGGTAATGTTGCTTTCTATTTTTCCTTTAAAGCTGAGCAGAATGTGGATAACCTGGAAACTGAGAAAGTGAATAATATATTAGCTCATATACGCAATGCCAAGATCAAAGAAATGGAATAAATTTTTATTTGTAGCAATTTTAATGAACCTGTTGTCTAATAATTCCATGAAAAGATAAGTGTTTTCTTCTTATATTTAAAATATGTAACAGTTAATATATGGTATACTGTGAACCATAAATAATTTTGTGGGGATTGAGGTGCAGGGGAGTGGATTCAAGGGGGCTTAACCACTGAGCAACATCCCCAGCCCTTTTGATTTTTAATTTATTTTGAAATAGCATCTTTCTAAGCTGCTTGGGACCTTGTAAAATGCCTGGGCTAGCCTTGAACTGGTGATCTTCCTGCCTCGGCCTACAGAGTTGCTGATATAACAGGCATACACCATGGTACCCAGCACCAGAAGCCTTTTCAATGAGTCATATTTGCAAGTCAAAGGAGATTTTACTGGGAAGGCACCCTAGTGCACTACTGAGTTTCAAAGGCTATGAGAATAATCTCAGTTAGTTGCATTCAAAAGAGAACTCTTCTACATTCAATTTTTATACCAAGTACCAAACCCTGTCAGAGTCACTGCTAAGAAACATAAGAATAAGTCATGTTCAGCATTCTCACAAAAGAAGGTAAAATTTTCTAACAAGAAAGAGGGTAGAGAAAAACAAAGAACAAATGAAGGAGGAACTCTACAAATGTGGTTTTGGCATAAATGGAAGATAATACCTTCCCATTTAAGCAGAATGTCTATTCACTCCAAAGCTTATACAAATAGAATAAGGAAAAAAATTCAATTTTATCTTATCTGGCTATGTCATTTCCCCCAAAACATTGTGATAACAGACATCTAAACATTGTTTACAAAATATTCTTGAGAGTAACAGCATAATTTTATTCAAAATATGACACTTTTTCAAATGTAGAATTTTCTTTTTTCCCCTGAAAACTCAATTTCTTTCTTTGTTCAGTTAGAATTGATGGAAAAAGAAATAATGAAGACAGACATAGAGAAGGCACTATATTTATGCTGAATTCCAAGTATTTTGGCTTTTTAACTTCATCACCAATTGTAATTCAGGAGGTAAGCAACCCATATCTTTCTTAAATATGTAGATCAAATTTAAAGTACTACGTGAGGCTATCATTTTATCTTATAATTTGAAGAACTATAAGGGACAGCAATCCCATTTATATTTTTGGATTAAAAAAATTAGATTGATCCTATAGGAAAATCCTCCCTTCTATAACATTCTCTCCAAAACTGTGACTTAGAGTAAGGTCATTACTCTACTTTCTCTGAACTCAACTGTCCTATCTGTAAAATGGAAATGAGAAAAAATGTTTAATTCCTTCAGAATATTTCCTAAACTGATAATTTCTATTGATAATTCAAAACACATTCAAATGCAATGGTATATTAATTCATACCCACTTTTCCTAAGAAGTGTTATTCTGATCAACTACATAATAATAGAAAATGTTCTCTTTATTATAAAAAGGACACCCTACGTTCTTCACAGGTATAAGAATTATGACATTGTACTTGGGGATTTTTTGGAAAAATATAGGACCCAGAAAAGAGACAAGGGACAGGGGGATGGGAGGAGGGTGGTAGAGGGGTGAGGGAGTGGGACGATATTGACCAAATTATATTGGTGTATTGTGTGCATCTAGGAATATGTGACAATAAATCCCATAATTATGTATAATTATAATGCACTAATTAAAATATATAAAAAAATAAAAAGGAGACCCTGATCAAATTAGAGTTCAACATATCTGCACTAAGTTGGGACTCAAGGAATCTACTTCAGATGAAAAGTCTAAAGAAATTATTAATGCCTTATCCTTTAAATTTTTCTTCGCATTTTCTTTTCTGGAACTGTTTGATAAATATCATAAATTCATTACTTACAGTTACATATCACTCCTCACCTGCAATCTATTATTTAATATTCTGTGTCTTTAATAGTCAATGCTAATTGCTTTAATGGCATCTCACTTACCTTTTTAATGAGTTCTCCTCTGCTCTGAAGAAGCAAGGTTTTTAAAACCATGATGCCATTAGGAGACCATATTTTCAGATTAATATCTCATATATCACCCCACTCTGATATAAGGACAACCAAATACTTGAGAATAGACAGGCTCAATTTCATTACTCTCCTAATTTGAGCTGGTGAGTTTGATGGCACTTAATTGCTACATGACACTGGCTCTTAGCTACTAATTGTTCAGTACTGGTGATCTGACTTTGCAATTCAAATATATTCAGCACATGGTCCAGACCCACCAAATTCTGTCCCATGAAAGATGCCAATTGAACCGTACCCTACAACATGGTGACATATTCAGAGACCTAAAGAACACTGATGACTTCTTCAGGTTCCAGAAATTGGTCATGGTTAATTCTCCCTCTGACCTAACCTCCTGCAAGGAATAGCTTCAATCTACCTGAGATATGTAAACTCATAGGCTCTCATATTAAAATTATTGAAATAATATGTGACCCCCTGCAAGCGAGATTCCATTAAGTGATAATAGAAGCCCCCAAACAGCTTTCAGATTGAAAAGGAAAGTCAGCCTTAATTACATTGCTGATACATTAAAGGTCATGTCCAGTAATTCTGCTTTGCAGCAATAAGACACCAATAAAATTATATTCCCATTCATCTCTTTTGAAAGAATGAGTTTAAGTCTCATGCCAGACCTCAGAACAGAAAGCCACTGTTGGAACTGAACTCCTGATGGAGCTGATACTTGAGATGAAAGTGAAATATACTAAACTATTTTTGAGACCCAGTCACGCAAAGCTGATATCTGGTAGCTTATGTGAATATTAACTCAGATCAAAAAACAAATCATTTAATTTTCATAGATTTGGATAAACTGGGTTTAATCTTCTTACTATTTCAAGTCCTTCTTAGAAAGAAAAATAATTATCCTTACCATTTAAATGCTTGGACATCCTAGTGTCATATCACACAATTAAACCGTCCTGACCACCTGGGCTTTTCCAACATGACTGGTAGGAGCATTAGCATAAAGATGGACATACCTCATATCGCTACTGCTGATGCAAGAGAAAGGGGGAAATGCTCTGTGCATTTATTCCTGGGGATGGAACTCAGGGCCTTGTGCATGCTGGGCAATCCCTCTCTCACTAAGCCACACCACCAGCTCCTCCAACGTAAGTAAGAGAGTTCCACAGTAGCAAATCTAGAAACACATTTACTCCCTTAATGTCAATTCACCTTCTGCCTTTGAGATGGAAAACAGTTATTTAAGCTTTTGATGATTCCGCTTGGTCTCCCAAGTTAATGCCAAGCTACGGAGGTCAGCTGTCCAGACAACAAAAGGAAGTGGTGGGGGAGAATCATGTGGGGAATACGCAGTCAGGGAAGACACCTCCTATTGTGTGGCTTACGGCAGGGTAGTGGGATAGTTACATGGGGTAATTGCACAACAACACAATTGTTCAGGGAGTGCTACACAATTAGCACAGAATGGTACATGCAATTTACTTATAGTAATGATAGTTGACAGTCACGTTGTTCTTAATTGTGACAGAAGTGGTTTCTACTAACAACATTCTGATCCAAAAAGGATGGTTAACTTGTGCAGCTTCTATCAGAGTTGCAAAATCATAAGAACCTAAAACAAAAATACACTGTCTAAAACATTTACTGGCAAAGGTTATCAACTGACTTAAAATAAGAACATAGATTGATTTTAAGTGCAAGAACCTCCTCAACTCTCCCTGTCTGGTGCTCACACAAGTTCAAGATGACTTTACAAGGGCCAGGACTTAGCTCAGTGGCAGAGCATTTGCCTAGCATGTATAAGGCCCTGGGTTCAACTCCCAGCACTACTAAATAAATAAACAAACAGCTTACTTTACAGCTCCTCCCAAGCAGCAATGACTGCCCTCTGGAATCTGCCAGGCTTTAACCTAATGAACTCTGAGTCTATGACCCAACAAGTCTGCAAGCTTTCACTCTATCTCGGGGAGCCCTGCTTGCCTATTGTGAACAGAAATCCTGGTCACTCTGCTGTAAGATGACAGTCACATTCCATGTCACAACACAGTCCTGACCAATACCCAGCCAGCCACTCAATATCAAAGGGCAGTCATCCTATTGCCCCGCCCCCTCCATGCCCGCCTGTGACCTGCAGTTGAACACAAGTGCAAACACCAGCTTGTCAACAGCAGAGGAGCATGGCTGGGGTCAGTGAATCCACTCAGAGAACACCAGCACGCTTTGTTTCTATTAAATTAAGACATTATGGGGGGCTTTGCAATGCAGAAATAGCAACTTGATATAAACAGGATAGGACAAATGAATTGATGTGATATTGATAATCGTTGAAGCTTTGCAATAAACTGAAGGTTCTTCACTTTTTCTATTTCAGGGTATGTTTTAACATTTCCATACTTTTGCATTGTTTCTATTGAAGACCTTTTTAAATTCTACTAACGAATGAGAGGCAAAAAAATAAAAATGAGTTAAGAATAAATTCTTACTTTGTACAACTGTATGCATACTTTCCAGCTCAATAAACTAAACATGAAAAACATATTTTAAAATTAGTTCAAAGGGCAAACACTTTTCTGACGGTGTTCTGAATAGTAATTGTCTCCTAATAATCATGTGTTTTGTTCACCAAACAGTAATGATGTCAGGAGTACCGGGAACCTTTGACACGGTAGCTCTCTCTTGGTTGTAATGAATTGCAAATATTTTTATTTTCCCATTAGCAAATACTATTATTCAAATTTGTATGCTGAGATTTAAAACTAAGGAGGTTTTTCCTTCATTCTAGAAAAGAAGCAAATCTAACTTATGTGGCAGAGAAAAAGGAATTTAGAAAGGAAAATAGTTTGGGATAGCATATTTCATCTTAGTGAAATTTTTCAGATCCTTGGCATTTATATCTCAATCATTATTCACAAACATGTTGAGGAAACATTTCTAAAAATACAGTGCAAATCCAACAAAAAAAAAGGACAAGTCTTAAAATCACTCTTTTGAAAACCCCGTATTTCAACAGTATTTACTACACAAAGCAGAAATGTCAGTGATGTTCCTTGTGCCATTTTTTTTCTTAAAAGGGAGACAGAGAGAGAATCATTTTTATTTCATTTTTCCTGTAGTCTCTGTTGCTTCCACACTTCATTGTGTAGGTGATATTGGGGTTCGAATCCACATACTTGCGCATGCCAGGCAAGCGCTGTGAAGGCTGAGCCACCGTTCCAGCCCCCCTTGTGCCAGTTTGATAGAAGACGTGAAATGCACACAATGAAAAACTAAAATGCAGTGTGATGTAAAATCCCTCTTTGCTAAGGAGCTGCACTGAGTTGGTTCAGCAAGTATGAACTTCAGGGACTGGAGTTTACTTTTGATGCTAATTCATTCAACAATTTTCTACTCAGAAACTTGAAATAGATCAATAGACAGCAGGAAGGGATATGACACTCATGTCCAAATAATAGTTTGTAAAATAACTTACTGGATTTGTATAATACTCTGAGCCAGTGTTGTACTTGGGGTTGTTTAAAGTTTCCTTTTCCTCCAGACTAGCAGGGCTTAAGAGTCCCTGAGCTGCATCAAGCAAAATGTCTAATATAAAGTCACTTGACACCTTCATGATGGAGAGGATGTCACCATCATTTCCCTCTGACCCCAAGTGTCCCTTTATGAAACTGCTTTCTAGGGATTGGCAGGCTCGGGTAAACGCGTCCCTTGATTTGGGATCAGCTTGCCGGAGAAAGGGTTCCAGCACTGTCCTATAAGCCTGAAGTGTGACTCGCCTTGAAGCTGAGGAAGGACAAAGAGAAAATTAAAAGGCTTTTGTTCAATCACCTGCCTAGCTAATACCATAAATCAATTTCCAAGTGTCATAAACACAGTAATTCTCAAATGACTGTTAATTCTTTTCCCTGTGAAAACAAAGGAAAGCCCTATACTGCAGCGACTTCCATTCCGACTGTTTCATTTCACTTCAGTGAGGAGACAAAGGAATTGCTTGAAGTGTTAATGCACCTTTCCTACAGAGCTGGCATATTTTTACACAGTGGTTCAAAGAAATGTAGACTATATTATAAGCAAATTGATTTTATTGGGAAAACATCAGCTTTAGTTAATGTGGGATAAACTAACATCATTAATAATACCGTTTATTTAATTAATAGGTAAACACTGTAGTTGAGCTCTGATGGAAATATAACTGAACACACACACACACATGCACACACACACACACACAGTTATCCTTCTTTTTATTTACCTACACATCCAACAAAGACAACACTGTAAAGGTATATAATTCAAAATATTTTCATAGTGGAGTACAATAAAGAAAACTGCCAACACTCCAGGTCACCGACGGCAGGGATGGAGAATATGATTGTCCATTTTGATATGTAAGTTACCTTCTCAGTCATTTTTCACAAAACTCTTTATTTTCCAGTAATGATCACCTAGGGAATATTTTTTTCTTTTTTTTTTTTTTAAAGAGAAAGGGAGAGAGTAAAAGAGAAAGAGAGAGAAAGGATCAATTCTATTTATTCATCTGGCCTTTGTTTCTCTGACAGTTGTGTATGTGGTGCTGGGGTCTGAACCCGGGTCCTCAGGCATGCCAGGCAAGAGCTCCACCCTCTGGGCCACTGCTCCAGCCCAAGAATATTTCTTGAATTAAGGGAAATCCATAGATGTTCTACCATGTATGTAACTGAAGCATGTAGCTCAGCAAATTCTTCCATGTATGTAAAGCTGGGTAACCACTTCTCACATCTCTTAAGAAGTTGTAGTCAGCAAAAGCATTGCGATAGCTTCGTGCTGGGAGGATTCCAGGTGTCTACTTCACAAGATGGTGAACTCTCATTTCTGTTCCTCCATCCTATTGAATTTCCGTCAGGGTGGGATCTCCTCTCTTTGTCTCTCCAAGGTCTCCTTTTTCTCTTCCCTCCCTCTCCATCCCATCCTCTCTTCTTTCTTTGTAACCATAAATATGATTCCACCAGTGATTTCTGTTTGATAGGCATGGTTTGTCTTCCAATCCCTGCCCCAGAGGATTTTTCAGAGGAAAATTTTTGCATTTTTTTTTCGGAGGATCCATTGGAGTGATAAACGTCCATGCAGAATAACTTTGCTTACAGGAGAAGTCACCATGTCAAAAAGGCTAAGCGAGAAGTCAAAAATCACACAATTTTTTTTATTTGTTCAACATAGTCTTACATATTGGAGGGAACTGTTGTTACATATACGATGCATGGATTACGTGGGGCAGTGTTGTTTTTCACAATGATTTAGAAGTATTGTTGGCATTTGGGGGGCAGGAGGGATGATCCTAAATGATCTGTACTGTTCAGCAATGCCCTTCTCAAAGAAAAATGGCCCCACCTGAAAACTCCAGCCCCCATGAGGAGGTATGCTGGTGTTTCTGCATAGAAAGTGAAAGGAAGGCTGTGTGGTCATAAATGACATGTGTACTCTACTACTGAAACAGTCACTTTGCAAAGCAGTTTAATGGTTCTTACAAAATTCTATACAAACTCTAACGATGCAACCCAGCAATTGCACTCCTTAGTTTTAACCCAAAGGAACTGAAAATGCCCACACACACCTCTGCACACAGATGTTTACAGCACTCTTATTCATTAGTGTCCAAACCAGGAAGCAACCAAGGTATTCTCCAATAGGTACATAGATGAAATTCAGTGCCTCCTAACAAGGGAATAGGAGTAAGAGCTAAAATTAATGCGCTATCCAGCCATGAAGGACAGAGCATAACCCTAAATGCATATTACTCAGAGAAAGAAGCCAATATGGAAAAGGCTGCACACTGGGCTGTTTCCATTATATTACATTCCAGGAAATCTCAAACGAGGGAACCAGGGAAAAGATGGATTATCACCAGGGACTGGGGGCAAGGAGAAAAGAAAAAGCGCAGGATACACATGTTTGTACAAAACTTTACAATGCACACCACCAAGAGCCCACCCCAATGCACACATATCATAGATTTGGGGCTTCATCAGTTGAAACCAATGTACTGACTGCTCTAATGGCAGAAATCGACTAGGGGCAGGGGAGTTAAGAAAAATCTTTGCAATTTCTGCATGATTTTGTTGTGCACCTCAAACTGCTCTAAAAACTAAAGCCTACCCTCCTCCCAAAACAGAGAGAGCGAAAGACAAAAGAAGAAACATTGAAATGTAAATGATGACATCAAACAGATTTCTAAACTACAACAGAAGAATCAACTTCAGGAAATAAGATTTTAAATTAAAGAATGCAACTTCATTTAAGAATAAATGTATATCATATTGTTACTTTATATGCATTTATGATTGTATAATAACTTGACTCCTTAATAATTGTTTTTTAAAAAAGAAAGCATCTTCATAATTTTTTTCAGGCTTCTATCACTTAGTGCTACCTCATGGTAATATTGAAGAAGATTGCTAACAGCTTTCAATAGATCCCTTTTAATATCCACCTGCCAATTACATGATTGCTCCTTTTTTAATTTACCCTTTTCTTTTCTTACTCTGGAATTAAATTATTTCCCTGCTACTTTTTTCCTCTTTATTCCTCACATATTTCAACTTCACTCGATATCAAGAAAGGGATTTTTAACAAGGACATTGAATACTTCCAGGTAAGATAAAAAGCTCTTTGTCTCATAAATAAATAAATATGAAAATAGTTCTCATTGTATCTGGAAAGTAATGAAAAAAATCAATCATAAATAAGAATTTTGAATTGTTTTTAAATTATAATAAATTATATATAATGCTTGATGATGCTAAATACCTCATTTAAGAATAGGAAAATGATTAGCAACATGTATCTATGGTTTAGATAGCTTAATAAGCTTTTCTACTTCTCTGTATCCATCATGTCTTTAGAGAGCACACACTACCTAGAAAGCTGAAATAAACAACGTCACACCAGGCATTTCTGCACCTGTCTCATCTACATATTTGTAAGAGATTACACCTTTTCTGAGGCAGACACCAGATTCTATTTATCCTTATTGTGGCTGCTAGAGTGTAGGAGACATCCAATAAATCTTTCTGAACAAAACGAACGAATTTCATATATATGTTCATAAAAGAAGATACTGCGTAAATAGAATGTCAATTATATTTTAAAGATCTTTTTTCTCATTCATTCTATGACAACTCAAAAATTAAGTTTTGTGAAATAGTTATTAAAGTAAATATGGGTTTGAACGTTGAAAGCGTTGAGATCGACAGTGCTGGACTTGTAACAATTCTATAATGGTTAAGGGAAATGGAACTTTCAATGAATCTCATTACTGTTATCAGTGTCTACTTAGGGCAAACCATATTCACAGGTTTTAGTGCTTCTGCAAGTGCCTGTAACAAATGCAAAGTATTACATTTTCCAAAATTTACTTTAACATACTTTGGCAAGGACTGTGTGATACTTATGTGGAGGTGACTCAATTTTGATCTACCTCATATATGCCATTAGTGAAAATTGGAAAGGAATTAGCACTCTACAAAGACTCTAATCAAATACAACTGAATTAATGGCTACATTCAATTCAGGTATCCTTATTTTGAAAAATATCAGGTGGCTTAATAATTACCATAATGAATGTTAGAAGAAAGTTCTAGAGGCTGGGCATGGTGGTGCATGCCTATAATCCCAGCAGTTTGGGAGGCTGAGGCAGGAGGATTGCAAGTTCAAAGCCAGTCCCAGCAACATAGCAAGGTCCGAAACAACTTAATGAGATTCTGTCTCAAAATATAAAATAACAAGGGCTAGGGATGTGACTCAGTGAGTAAATGTCCCTGGGTTCAATCCATGGTACCAAAAAAAAAAAAAAAAAAAAAAAAAAAAAAAAAAAAAAAAAAAGAAAAGAAAAGAAGAAGAATGTTCTAAAATGAAAAGTGGTGTCTGATACACACAGAATCAGTAGAATGCTTGTGCAGACACTCCTGCACAAACAGGACATAAAATAACTAAAAGTCCTACGTCCTAGAGATAATTCCTTTCTTCTTTTATTAGAAATATATAGAGATACAATTGAGGGGGAAACATTATCTAACCAACAGTAATCAATGTATATATACTTTGTTATCCAGTGGTAATGCCAAAGCATGTTTGACCACGTTGGGTTTCACCTGTTGCAGTTTCCCCCAGAAGAACTCCTATGTTAAATGGGTATCTCGTGGAGGAATAACATCTGCTTCTGAGATGGTTCCCCCATATTCCCACTCTCCAGTCTCCTATGAGTTCTTCATACACCCTCCCCCCTCCTCATCCTCCTCCCTACGCCTCCAAGTATAGACAATTTCATTGTACCCCCGGAGCCCACAATGAGGGCTTTGCCCTCTGGCTATGGTTGGAAAGGTAGCTGAACTTCGGCTAGAACATCAACTCATCTGTCTCCATGGAAGCTTCTTCGAAGAGCTCTCTCATGATGCCTCAAAGGCCTCACAGCTGGGACTCCATGAGACAAGAGAACCCAGGAAGAATGTGGTGTGTGGGTGTGCACGGGTGCTATCTGATGGCTAACACAGGTTTGCCACCCTGGGAAATGTGAGATGAAGACCATCATCGGCATTACCACCTGTAGCCAGACTGCAGGCAAACTCTAAAACCTTCATCTTCCTAAAGACTTGGAAACAGCCAAAATTTACAGAATGAACTGAATAATGAAACTGAACAAATTGCAGATGGTTAAATGTAGATATAGAAAAGTTAGGATAAGCTGTGAAGTTCCCAAGTGAAGGCATGCTTAGAAAAAATGCTCTTCTAAATCTGAGAAACTTACGTCATTACCTAAGGCCATTCCCAAGACATTCACACAAATTCCAGTACATGGTACTTGCATGTTTTTTTTTCCTTTAATCATCAAAGGCACTTAGGATCTTGTAGTGACTAGGAGAGTCCCCATAATTGTCAGCTTCTAGTGAATTTTACCACTTAAACTTGACATCAGTGGGTTGAGAGCAAGGCTGTCTGGTTATAAGGACTAGTTCATGGTTTGGTGTTTCTTATCTCTGATATGTTACATACACACTGTTTTACAATTATTATTTTCAAAACTTCTGTTTTGTTCTCACATTTTCTTCTCCAGTATTCAGATAAATTGATTAAAAACACTAAATGCCATAGCTTAATACTAAAAACCTTATTTTCCTCTTAAAATGCTTAGTTTATCAGCTCAACAATTATAAAGCAAATGATTCATTTAAAAAATGGGCAAAAGAACAGAACAGATGTTTCTCAAATGCTCAACAAGGGTATGAAAAAATGTCCAATGTCACTAATCCTCAGGGAGATGAAAATCAACACCATGATGAGTTTTTTTCTTTTATTTGGATGATACCATTAGATACAACGTTCTGGTTAGAGTCATACAGTTTATTTAAGTGTATTTGTTTAACAATTTTAGGTTTTATTTCCATTGTCATTGATAGTTCTAAAATTTGTATTCAGTGTGATACCATCTCACTCTAGACAGAATGACTATTTAAAAAATATATATATATACAACAAATTCTGTTAAGGATGTGGCAAAAGATGGACTTTCCCATGTTGTACAAGAAATGCTGATTAGTATATTCACTATGAAAAACAAAATAAAGTTTTGTCAATAAATTAAAATTAAAACTACCATAAGATCCAGCAACTCCCCTGGGTCTATATTCAAATTAGAATACTGAAAAGATTTCTGTATGCCCAAGTTTATTGTAGCCATTAGTCACACAGCCTAGATAAGGATCCAACCTAGATATGGATTCCAACAGATGAATAAATAAAATTTGGTACAATCACATACAATAGAATAGTATTCAGTAATAAACAAAGAATAAAATCCTGCCAAATAAACAAAGAATAAAATACTGCCATTTGAGGCAACACGAAAGGACTTGGAGATCATAGAGTTAAGTAAATAAAGACAAATATGAATTCACTCACAAGGAGCTGAATAGGGCTTAGCTCCTAGAAGCAAAATGTGAAGAGATGGTCACCTAAGGTGGGGAGGGAGTGGGGAGGAAGGAGAAGAGATTTGTCAATGAGTACAAAGATACTCCTAGAAAGCAAGAAAAATGTGATGCACTATTATTACACAGAAGGTGCTCATAGTCAGCAATATGGTATCACATAAATAAAAATAGTGAGTGGAGGATGTTGAATGTTTGTTACAAACAAATGATAACTGAGATAATGGATCAACTATATGCAGTTGATAATTATACAATGTATATGTGAACCAAAATATTATACTGTGCCTGACAAATATGTGTAATTTCTACCTGTCAATCAACATCAATTACTGTAAAAATTTAAGCTGTATTTTATAAAAATTTTCTAGTCAATTAAAACTTGCAGGTGAACCATAACAAGGCAAATCAACTGTGATCAAAGAGATCTAAGACATATTGAAGAAATAATTTATACATAACCACATGCCAGAGGTTGTCAAAGTAGGATTTATTTATTCAGATTCATAAAAGAAAGTATACGAATGATTGTTGCAAATAGTCTAACAGATGTATGAATGCCTAGGATACGTTAGTAGAAAATTTAAGTTTCTCACTGTACAGATATTAAAAGCAATCCTATTTTATTGAAGTTATTTGACAGAAAATATGATTTTGAGGTACTTATGAGAAATTCATATTTTCCTTTGGATCATCTTCTGATCTGATGATAACATTAGAGCTGACAAAGCTGATTGATTATACTTTGTACTTTATGAGAAGAATTAATGAAGAATTCCATCGGATGACCCAGATCCCTAAACCCTTCATATCTCATACTCACTTTCCATGAATAAGAAATAAGAACAGGAAAGCAATATCAGCCCACATGTCATTTTGAATTGATTGACTTCTTTTATTTGAATGATGCCAGTTAGATACAACTTTCTGGGTAGAGTTACACAGTTTACCCAAAAGCATGTGTTTAACCATTTTAGGATTTTTATTCCAGTATCAAGGATGTACCCAAAATCTGTATTGAATTTTTATCTTGTATCATCTTAATTTGGTTTTGCTTATTTTTACAATCAAACATCTTCCCATTGTGAAGATAAATGTGACAGAGATACAAAGTTAAGATAGAAAGTCTACCTTCTCCCCATTGTGCCTAACAACATTTAAGGTATGGCATTAATATATATAATGCATAGTACAGTTTATAATAAATTACATATAGATCTGTGATAATTTGCTAAGTAGAAAAAAATCCAAGGAAAATTTAGGGTAATACCAAAGAACAAACCGGTAAGGGCTACAGGGCTTTTCCAGGAACAGTCACAAGTTATTGATTATTCCTATTTCAATTTAGAAAAAAATGATCGACACAAACCCTATGAAAGTTCTTAAGCTTCTGTAGTTAAAAATTTCTAATTAGGACAGAGGGCACTACCTGTAGTGTAACTATTCTTAAATTTTTCAACATTTCCAACATTAACACTTTCACTAGATATGAATTTTCTTCTATCAGTTTCTTTTACATTATATTTTGTGATACCAAAAACAACATCATTATCGTCAGTAGCCATACCCTGAGTGATTATCAGATGACAGAATGTCCCTAAATGTTCTGATGAAGCCTGAGGTGAACTAAGTGACATTCAGCAGATCATTCATTTCTTCCTCGTTATAGACATCTGCACCCTGGCTGGAAGAACTCAGAATATCATTCTCGGTTACCATCATACCATTAGCACTAATATATTGTAGCTGTGGAGAAGACTTTCCATAAATGTTGTGGTTTGTCATGCAATTTGAATTCAAGGTAAGGAGACAATGAAAAAGGTGAAGGATTTTACCCATGATCGGATATGACTACAGGGTAATTTATAAGGAGCAAATGATAAAAATTATAGCTCCCAGTTGGTTCTCTAAAGAGTGTCTTCTCTTTTTTTTTGGAACAGCTGAAGAGCCTAGACACAGGGCTGAAGAGGTGGCTCAGTGGTTATGGTGCTTGTCTGGCATGTGCCAGGACACGGGTTCGAACCCCAGCACCACGTACACAGCGAAGCTCCAGAGCAACAGAAGCCACATGAAAAACTGAATAAAATTGATTCTCTTTCTCAGTGTCCCTCTCTCTCACTAAAAATGAAAAAATTAATTAATTAAAAAAAGATTCTAGACAGCTTCCTCAGAGGAACTGCACAGTATTGATAACAACAGGGCAACGATGCACCTGTTTAGAAGTTGTGATTTTTCACAGCAAGGATTTCTGTGTCAGATTTCTGTAACTGCTGCCTCTAACTTGTGTCTTGGGTTAGAATGACCAGTAAAAGACTAGCAGGGAATTATGATAGCCACCGGAGGATATTGTTCTTTTGCGTGATCTTCATTTTTTTTTAGAGTCAAAACTATCTAGTTTCTCTAAAGAAGCATCCTTTGCCATCTGAAGCATTAAGTGCACACATCTCCCCTGTCGCCTTGCCAAAATGGCTTGCACACTCGCCGGGTGTGCATATTTGTGCCTAAAGTAAAAGCCACAAAGAGAGCTGGCTGAGGCTCAGTTCATTGCTAACCCAGCCCCTCTGAATGATGATGGACCCTTCCTAATTCTGCCCTGGTTCCTCAATACCCACTATGTGGATAAAGAAGATCTGGGCCAATGATCATTTCATAATGAAAACCTACTGTGGAGTGGCATTCCTGTTAGAACACACCGGGATTCTTACTGCTTCATCAGTTGTGAGTCATTTAGAACCTGCACATGACCCTCACTGCTCTCCTTCTTGAGTGTGATTAGAAGGCCTTTTAACTTCCCAGACACTCTGATTTCTTGACAGATGCTCTTCCCTCAGGCTGGAACACACTTCACATCTGTCACCTTTAGCTGGACAACAGTTTCTTACCCTTAAGGTGTCAAGTTACCTCTACTTCCTTAGAATGCCTTTCAATGTCAGAAGGGCTTGTGATACATTCATTGCCCCCCTAGAAATAAGCCTAGCCCCATCAGAACACTTATAAAAGTTTTAAATATATTGCTTAGTGTGAGAGCCGACCCTGTCATACTATAGATTCATGAGAGCAAGAACCAGTGGGTTTTTTTTTTCAAGATGTGTTCACAACCAAAGACAGTGCCTTGCATAATAAGGAGATATCCCATGATTATGTGTTGTCTAAGTAGGAAGTGAATATAAGTTGACCATCCCTAGACTAAAAATCAGAAATGCAAAATACAAAGCCTTTTGAGCAAGTGGAAAATTCCACATCTGACCTCATGTGAAAGGTCATGCTCAAAATGCATGTACACTAAAAATACACAAAATTATATATCCTATGTATAAGGTTAGAAGAAGCAAAAGTGGATTTTTTATTTAGACTTGGGTCCCATTCCTAGGCTATCTCACTAGGTATATGCAAAAATTCCAAAAGTTTAAAGATTCAAATTCAAAACTCTTCTGGTCTTAAGTTTCACAGGTAATACATATTCAACTTGTACATATGGAATATTTGTATGCAAAGAAAAATGAAGTCATATAATAAATATAGTTTAACAGCATTGCCGCCCAAATCTTAATGAGGCCTTGCCATGCAATCTCCTTTCCCACCAATTATACAATCAACCCCATCCAAATTCATGTCTTCTATCTTAGCACTGCCATTTGCACCAAATCAAATTCCTTCTTGCCTGCATGCTACCCTGATCTGAAACAATCACACTTCAACAGTCAAGCTCTTTAAACTCAGAACATCCAAAATTGCATGTATTTTCCTCTTCTGAGAATTTATATCTCAACAGCACCCCTACTCACCTTGGTAATCCAAGCTTAAAACTTGAATTTCCTCAATGCCATCAGCAAGTCTTAACAGTGTTAGTTTCTATCAGCTGATATATGAGTGACTCACCAGATTGTTTCTCACATTATTAAAATAATCAGTGATTAAAATTATTAGTCATTGATTGATAATTAAAATTATTACTGAATATTGATAATGCATCAGATCTGCAATTCATGTGAGTCTCTTTTTAAATAATTACCTATTGGTAATTATTTATGCTTATTTAATATAATGGGCTAAAATAGTCTGAAAGAGATCTCACAGTGTACATGTAACCACGATTGTTTTGATGGTGAATATTCCCCCTACCTGATAGACCTATGGAAGAGTGGTGGAACCATTGAGAGATGAATAGGATCCTTAGGACACTGGATGAGCACCCTCAAAAGAGATTGTGAGACCCCAGCCTCTTATCTCCCTTTGCCTCCTGGCCCACAAGGTAGACACTTTGCTCTACCTATGTGATCCCCACCTTTATCTCAGGCACCCCCACTATAGGTTCAAATCGATAGTTCTCCTGATCTTGCACGGGAACCTACAAAATCATGAACCAAAATAAATCTTTTCTCTTTGTAAGTTACTTATCTCAGTTGTTACATTATAATGATAAAAAGCTAACACATGCACTAATAGATGTTCATATGCTGATATGTCATCTCTTTCCTCACATGCAGCTGCCAAAACCAATGAAGAAGATTGGTTGTACACACGCAGATGGAAGCAACGGGCTGGCTCAGGAGGGCATTAACATAATCCCAGGTGATTATCAAGGTGGTGTCCTAATACACTCTAGCTCTGGACCTGCGTCTATACCAGATCTTCAGAGTCTGTGTGCATTGTGAAGTCTAATCCGACTCTATAATCACTAACCCACTGAGATGGCCCAGATAACATTTCCTGCATCAGAGTAAAGAATTCACAATATTAAAATCAATTTGGCTTCCTGTTGTTAACCAAGGGTGTGTTTCTTCAGTCCCGCTGAGCAGAGGCAAGAATGAACCTCTCTTTGAAGCTAACAAAAGCTTAAGGTCAGAACATCTCCATGGGATACGAAGCAAACCCAGGCAGAAGCAGCGGCCAAATGGGACTTGAAGTGTTCCACCAGGACAAGGATTTCTGTGACACACACCCCTCATTCATTATTTGATAGGGCTTTGTTCTCAATCCACAGTGTTTGAAGTACTATATGATTTTAAAATATAATATGCTCTCTGATTAAAAATAGCACTAGTCTTTGAGCACTGTTATTATATTCACTTAGACCATATTGAAAAGGCATTTATAACCTGGAAACCAATTTTACCCACAATTCTCATTTCACATTATGCCTCCTAATAATGGCAAAATACCTTGTCAAAAAGAATGAATGAAAGATAACAATAATACAAGGACTTTAATTTTCTGTCCTACTATTAAAACAATAATAATAATAAACTTTCCTTCCCTGTTCTCTTTCCCTCCTCTTGGACCTATGCAACTCTCTGTTCCTCGCTCTCATCATCCCTGAATTTCTCCTTCATATTTCTCTCCATCTCCCACCTGGTCTCTGTCCTAGTCCCTATCTCCACCCTCCTCTCACCAATTTCGGGATCTCCCCCACTCCTTGTTGTTCATGTTTGCTCCTTCTTGATTTTCCTGTGTCTTTCCCCTGCCTTTCTATGTATTTGCTGATACAATTGTAAATATATTCACCAGATCTGAAAGCATAAATGCCGGCTTAACCATTCTCTGACTTCAGTACATAACTGCCCCTTAAAGGGCAGTATATTATACTACTTAGTGTAATATACCCATAAACGGTGGATATGTTGTACTATAGGCAAATATTATTTCTGTGGCCTCTTAGCTCTTGTCAAGATTTTTTAAAAATAACTTCTCACCCATTTTGTCTCAGATGTAGGTTCATTGTCTCAGCTGGGGTCCCCACAGCATCCAGCCTCTCCAGGACACTGTGATGGGTCTAAGACATGAACTTGGGATCCAAAAATGAGCAACTAAATGATTCCCTAAGAGTTTCCAAAGCCTCTATTCCTGTGTGTTCATGAAATTATGAAGGCATGAGGCAGAAATCCCAGTTACTAAATCCCATGAGTTCTAAACTTATGGAGAAATGAGCAGAAAATAGAAAAGAAACAGATACAAAGAGAAGCATGGGGGGGAGAGGAGGTAGATAGTATTCATACACTAATAGCACACAACCCTCAAGGACAGCTCCACCTAGGGTATTACAGAATTTTGACGTATGAAATAATAAATTCCATCATTTTTTCTATTAAGAAACTTGAGTTCAGTTTTTGTCCACTTGCAAAGAGTCTTAGCTTTTACTAAAGATGTGAAATTCTGTATCCTGAAGCTCACACTGAGAGGTCTAACTCATCAACAGGCCAAGAGTAGCTACTAATTTTGAGAGAGAGAACAAATAGCTGTGGACCAATGGCTAGGTGCACGATAGGATGTTAACACGGAAATGTCAAAAGCTCAAGTCACATAAATTGGAGCATGTGCTAAGAAAGGATCCTGCCTCATCAAAGATACAAAAGAGTCCACAGGTGGGATGGAAATGGCAGGGGTGTTTCTCTGGGGAGAGCTGTGCTGTGATTCTCCAAGCTCCTCCAGGAAGGAATGGTGGTATTGTGGGAAATGAGGATCAGGACACCAAGATATGGCAGCATTATTTTATTAATGGTGCCAGGGTCCAGAGGGATAATTCCCAAAGTCTGACCCCAACCAAAGAAGGGCTTTTACCTCTAAACATAAGCAAATTTGGGGCCAATCAGGGCAGTGATGGTGTAATTCTAATGGAGTATGCATTTCACATTCCTCACGTGGTTGCAAGTTAGAATCAGCCTGGGGACTCTCACTTCATACAGCTTAGGGACTTTTATTGCACCAAAGCCTGAAGGAGGATTTTTACAGTCCCCCCAGCCACTGTGTTTCCTATATGGTTAAATGCCAGTAAGCAGGAGTGTCAGCATTCAAAACCACAGCTTGTCAGTTCTGCTGTTAAAACTTCTTCTGGGCCCTTCAAATGCAAAAAGACCATGGGGCTCACCTTTGTCCCAACTAAGATGGGGGTGGTCACAGGTGGGTACTAGGCAGTATTTGCCACCTTTTGTTTTAACCAATGGTGCTCCTGACCAGTTTCAATGCTTGTTTTACACAGATTTTAACCAATGGGGTTGATGCATTTCTCAATGCCTGCTTTGCATGAATGTTAATTATGCTCAGACCCCAAATCTATATAACCCCTGGCCTAACCTCCATTAGACGGTGTCCTGCTTCCACGTACCCCTCTGCTTTGCGGACTCTCTGCTCTTCTTCCTAAATAAATCCTACTCCTTTTACTCCTCCTTCAAAAAAAAAAAAAAAAACTCTCCTTCTGGGGGCTGGAGAGGTGGCTCTGTGGTTACAGCACTCGCCTGGCATGCACAAGTACATGGGTTCAAACCCCACCACTCATGTATACATCTAAGTGTCAGAGCAACGAAAGCCTTGTGAAAAACTCAATAAAAATTGATTCTCTCTCTCTCTCTCTCTCATACACACACACACACACACACACACACACACACACACACACACCTTCCTTTTCTCTTTAAAAAAACAAAACAAAAAACAAAAAACCTTCTCATTCTGTTCTGGCACAATCCAAAGCTTGCTAAACTTTCCATTTTGCCCAGTATCAAGGTTCTATCTTCTAAACCAAAAAGAAATGAGAGACAGTGAGATTTAGCAGCCAGTCATTGCTTAAAACACAAGCCTGAGACCTATGGTGTGGACATTCCTCTTTAAGACAAGCCGGCCAGCACCTAGTGAGCAGCTTAGAGTTAATAGAGAATCTTCTACAAAGGAAAAGCCTCCGTCTTTGTGTAATTTTATCAGCCCTTGGCTTGTGCTTAGAACATTGTATTCCATTGGATTTTGATACTTCCAATTCAAATACATATCCAAGAGCAAAGAAGTGACCTTTAGCAGCTTTGGGGTGGTACAAATACTTTACATTTTTATTTAGGAACTGTGTTAGAGAGGATGGCTGTATCTTTCTTTGAATTACTTTCAGGAAACAGAATATGCCATAATTTTACACCCCTGACTTCTATGTCAACATGATTGCTCGCTAGTTTTCACTGGTATTTTTTATTTTTATTTTTTATTTTTTTGTGCCTCTGATGGTGGGGTCAATTTTAAGTCTTACACATTAAGCCCTTTTGATACCCCTATTCAGCACTTCTGTCCTTCTGTCCCTTACTCAAAGGGCAAGTATTGTTTAAGCAGCTGCTCCCTCTGTGACTTTGGGGCAATAGAAACACTCAAAATTAAATATTGTGTGCTTTTTAGATCCTGGACTAGGATTGGCCTAAACTTACTATGTCAATATGCACGCATGCATGAATATGTAGCAAGAATCCCCTCCAATATGTAAGAATATGTTGAACAAATAAAAAATAATATTTTGTGCTTTTTGACTTCTCACTGAGCCTTTTTAATATGGTGACCTTTTCTGTAAGCAAAGTTATTCTGCATGGACCTTTAACCCTTTATCACTCTAATGGATCCTCTGAAGAAATGCAAAGTCAGCTCACTCTATAATCCCTGTTAGATTGGGGCAGGGATTGGAAGACAAATCATGCCTATCAAACAAATTACTAGTGGATTCATATTTATGGTTACAAAGAAAGAAAGAAAGAAAGAAGAGGGTGGGAAGAGAGGGAGAGAGAAAAAGAAGATCTTGCAAAGGCAGAGAGAAAGTTAAAGAGGGAGGGAGAGGGAGGAAGGGAGGGAGAGAGAAGAGAGGAAGGGAGAAGACACAGGAAGATCCGAGGGACCAAAGGAGGGAGAAAAAGAGTTTACATTTAATCTCTATAAAGTAACAACATTTTAATAAGTAAAAATACAATAATAAATAATAAATTATATTAGACCCTTATAGTGAGCATTCAAAAAATGTTTGTCCAGTTGATAAAAATAAACAGGGTAATGGCATGTAACTACGCCACTTAGACACAGATTTTCCTGTGTTTTCTTTGATGAGTGACTTCAGAGCTGAATTTGGTTAACCTTGCCTCTGAGGGCCAGTACGTGTCGCATCCTGGGATGGAACTTTTGTGATGATATTTGTTTCCATAGCGGTCATGTCTCTACTACTGATAAGATAATAATTACTTATTTAGAAAACACTGTTCGCTCTCCAGATCCAACACAGATTGCACATTCTGAGACTCATTCAACTGGAATCAGCTGCACATTCAAGGAAACAAAATTGCATCCACACCAAACATGCACAACCTTTTATTCTCGACATTACTGCCTAAAGAGTATGGGACGGTAGTTATTTCCACAGCATTTAAATAGTATTAGTTATTACAAGTCAACTGGAGATGATTTAAAGTACACAAGAGGACGAGTATAGATTATAGGGGGATTCTGTACCTTTTAATGAGGTATTTGAGCAACCCACGACCTTGTATGCCCTGGGAGTCCTGGAACAGATCCTCCAGGGATAATGAAGAAGTACTGTATTTAAGTGGTTTAGAAAATGATTATCTTCAAAATCTGGTGACAATAGTTAAAAGAGAGAGAGAGAGAGAAAGATAGAGAAAATGGAAGAATTTTCACTTAAATGACAAATATTATAACAGATCTTGGTATAATTTGTAGTTATTGTTCGTAGCAACACAAGTAAAATGCAATTGGTGTGTTTTTGAGTATATGCAATTAACTACAGTCAACTGTCAGTACCCAAGGAACTAGTTCCAGGAGCCCCCTCAGATATAGCTCTAGGTGAATAAATAAGTCCCTTACATAAAAATAGCATGATTTATGCATATAACCATGGACATCTTCAATATATTTTAAATATGTTGTAGATTACTTACAGTACCTAATACAAAGCCAATACCATAAAATGGTTGACATACTGAATCATTTTTGGAATAATGAAAAAAATCTACATACATTCACTACACACAAAATTTTTTCCCCTAAAATATTTCTGATCCACGGTTAGATGTACACACAAAAATAGAACCAAAAAATACAGTAGCCAACTGTAATATATGAATAGCTTAGAAAATTAATGATTAATTTGTCTTTGTTTAATTCAGACTTTTATTTCTAAAGATCTTGTACGAGTGCCTAACCAATGATACCCTCAATTCAAAGAGACTCAGAATTGTCATTTGGAACCTCTAATAGGTACAAGCATTGGGACTGGTCACAGAAAACATCAGTACATATAATTCTTGATCTTTGTTTTCTGAAAAAGTATTACACATTTGTTGGTTTTTGTTTGTTTGTATATCTGTTTCTGTTTTCAGGAAAATAGGGTAGACATCCAGATGTTTTATTAATTGAAGCTATTTCTTTCATAGTTAAGTAAGTCTTCTTTCAGAGTATAAAACTCATCAATTAAAATTTTAGTAAATGCAAAAATACTTCATTGATTTAAAAACATTATGTTAAAATATGGATTTTATAAACTGCCTTGAGGCACTGTGATATATCTACGTGTTTATATCCAAGCACCAATTGATTCACATTTATTGAGTCAGGTTGATAACAATCATTCAGAAAGGCATTGGGACTCCACTTGGGCAAAGCATCAATTTCTCTTCCAATAAGCTTTACCTCCTGGGGTGTGGGAAATCAAACTTACTAATTATGTTGGTGATACTCATTTCCACTGTGGCCCTATAGAGACTATTTCTAAGAGAATAATCTTTGTTTAGAAAAGATTTTAAAAGAACTCACTGAATGAGTTTAACAACCGATTCCTGATGTCAATAAGTAATATTTAAATATATGGCAGAACCTTGTGATTAAATATGTACAGACAGAGGCGAAGCCTCCTTCAGGTAACAGTTCCTCTGCGGGTAGGAAGAACGCAGCCTTTGACGGGGCAACTTATAAAGCATCCTCAAAGAGAAGGAAACGTGTGCCACTTAGACAATTTTATAGGATTTAAAATACACAGTCAGCATTTCTTCAGTGCCAATTTGTAAGGAGCACATGATTTCCAGAGCTTGTGCAAAGCAGAAAAGACAATAAAGGATGAGACAGTAAATAATAAGCAGTTCCTACCACAAGAACAAGGGGGAAAGAAGCCTTTCCAGCTTTTCTTTCTCCTCTTTAGCACTGAGACCAAAATTAGCATTTGGAATCAAGGGTAAACTTAAGTCCTGCCTCAGAAAGGCTATTTCCAAGCATGCAAAGGTTATATTTATAAGATGAGCTGCAAAAGACATTTTCCTGCTGTGAGGCTCCACAGGAGCAGCCCAGTCAGCAAGATGTTTAAATCCTTCTGCAGACAAATGCTAGCAAAGCCACCCGACCGGTCCAAGCCTCATTATGCTCTCTGACAATCATTTTCAAAAGCCACAGACCAAAAGGTTCTCGCTCAGCGCAAATGCAGATCAGTCAATAATTCAAAGGAGGAGGGCAAAAGTGACCTTTAAAAATCATTTTATTGCAGAGTAACAGTATATTTTTAATTGCAAAGAATCATGTTAGAAAAATTTTTCATTTGACTGTTTACAGGAAGCCAGTTATTTATTTTATAATTTTGTATCCATGGTCCTAACAATATTGTCAAGGCAAATCTAGAATGATGAGTTTCCTTTACCGCTGGATATTTAATTCCCTCTGAGAAAAGTAAAAAATAAAACAAAAATCAACATGAGAAAACTGCAAATCATTTTGCAAGTGGTAAAATAAAGAAAAGAAACAAGTAGAATATCTAGTAGATATATATAAATATATATATATATATATTTAGAGAGAGGGACAGTGAGAGAGAAAGAGAGAGAGAGGGGGAAAGAGTCATCAATTTTATTTAGTTTTGTGTGTGATTTTTTGTTGCTCATACACCTCATTTTGTATGTAGTGCTGGGGTTTGAACTCACGTCCTGGCTCATGCCTGGCAAGTGCTGTAACTGCTGAGCCATCATCCAGCCCCACAAGTAGAATATAATTTTACCAATGAGGAAATAGTCTCAGATATGTGATACCTAGGTGTTTAAATTTTTTGTCCTTCCAAAAGTTAAACAAGTGCAAAAGTTCTTATCTTTTGGTAACTACAGAATTAACTCACTTCCTTTCCTTCCTCAACCTCTTCCTCCTACTTTTGCATTGAAGGAGTTGCATATTATCACTTCTATCTAAAAACAGATATTAGCCAGGCAATCTCTTCTTCATCGCAAAAGTTCTGCATGAAAGCATTGAATTTCATAATGCCATTTGCAAATTAATGCCACTTCTACATTACGAACTAAAATCATCATTGGGATGCCTTTTTGTGTGTGGTTCCATCTACACTGAACTTACTGGACTTCGACGCTCATAGCATTTTTTAAATTTCCAAATGAGAGAACTTCATTCGTTCCTTCACCAAGCATTAATTGAATGCCTGCTACAACCCAGGCGCTAGATCATAAGTTAGAGGTGTGGAGTGATGAAGTCATGCCTCTTTCCTAAATTGCATTAGTCAGGCATGACTAATTAGAATTTGCCATTCAATTAATCATACAAGGAGCCAAAGAGATGGAAGGAAATACTAAACCAAGATCTTTCATTGGTTTTTTGAGTGGCTAGTGACTCTGTAAAATACAGAGTTGGTCCTTACTCTTTATGGATTCTGCATTTGCAAATTTACCTCCTAGATAAAATTTATTTATAGCTCCAAATGCAACACTTACAGAACTTTGATGGTTGTTTCCATAAATGTTCAGAGTCAAAAAATTTTGGGTCACCCAGCACATATCCCCATATGCTCTGGCTTCAAATTTCAGCCTCATACTTTAAACAAGGGCCCTCTGCATGTCTGTTTTGATTTTCATGATTTTGTTTGGTGTGTCTGCACTTTGAAGTGGCTTGCTTTTGAAATGCATACTGTTGAAGTGCTCTCCAGTGCTCCTTGGTAATAAGAAGAGTGTGATGTGCCTTGCAGAGAAAGCACATGTGACATCAGCTACTGACTCTGAGTAATGTGTTAAAGGATAGAGAATATGCCTTAGATAATGTCTCATTAAACAGGAATCAAAAAACAAGGTTGCACATTCATCTGTAAACAAAAGAGCAGCCAGAGGTCTGTAGGAACCAAACTCTGCTAGGAGCAATGGTGGCTTTCTCAAATCCAGGGCTCGTGCTGACCACTGAACTTCCCTGCCATGAATGATGAAGAGTGACTACATGTTCTAGATTTTCAGAATCACTCATTTTAATCCACAGTAGAGGTTATAGCAGAAAACATCCAAAGATGAAAGAACAATTCCATAAACACAGCAGGGAAATTGAGTACCATCAAGTATGTAGGTCTTCAAAGTAAAGAAGAGAATCTCACCTGCAGGAAGTACTTTTCATCCTCTAAGTATTAGATAAATATTTGTTTCACTATGCTCTTTTAAATTAAAAAGTTGAAAGGAAGAAGACTAAGAAACAAAAGCAAAGCAAATGAGGCCCAGATATTATGTTTCCACTTGAATTCCTGGCTTCTACTTACAGGTTTTCCCTTGGAACAGGGTGCACCTCGTCACTCGACATGTTTTCCGACGCAACAGACATTGATTAAAGATGTGCGGCAGAATGAAGTACAGAAATCAGTGCAAAAAGGAAATTAACAAAGCCAAAGCCTTAAACTTTTTTAAGAAAATGAAAAAGAATTTTCATCAGACTAAACAGACTAAAATTACAAATATTTCCTAAAATGCTTCTTAGTTTCCCAATTAAGTTTCTCCCCAGCTATATTTAATGATTAGCTGTCATCTCCACATAAAGGGGTTGTTTCTGCTCCTGTTGATTTAAAAACCCTTCAAAGGTCCACCCCTGTGGACAAAACGTGACAATGCAGAGAATACGGAGGTGGGACCACCCTACACAGGGCATTTGTCAGGGAGATGCTGAGCCTCCCCTGGGAGAGGCAGGGGGCTGGCACAGAAGCCCTCCCTGCCTCCTACACAGCCCGTTCTGTGACAAATAGCATTTGTGAAACAGCAGCCCAGAAGCCCCCAGTAGAATCTGTGACTATGGCACTGCGCCAAAGACAGACTCAGAGGAACAGTGAATGTGTAACCTTGACCTCATTAGCAGCAAACTGTAACCAACTGCTAATTACCTTATGGCTGCTCTGTAAATTGTACATGTGTGTATGGAAATTCTGTATGCATGTGGCACCTAAATTTTGCAAGAGTGAATATGATTAGAGTTGGAGAGAGGAAATTCGGAATTAAGCAAGGTCCTGTATTGGCAAATAAGGACAATATGTTAAAACAGTGGCCCTCATTCTGGTGGAAAACAGACCAATTGTACTAAGTAGACTGACTGGGTGCCAATTAGCTTTGTTCTCTCCCATATTCCAGAAGACATTTAATTCAGCATCTAAACAAAAGAGAGATTGTTGAAGAATATCAGTACAGTAGTGTACACATGTGCTAACGGAAAAGAAAGAAATAAATATGTATATATTTTCTTTTAAAGAAGTGCACCTGAAGGCACACGTAAGTCAAAAGGATAATATCAGCAAATAAAAGTTCATTATTAAGTATAGTTAGTTACACATATTTTAAATATTACCTAAAGGGCTAATCAACAATTAGCATTTGTAATTCCAGGGTAGATTGTAAGATTACAAGGAGGTGTCCCCTTCTCTTTCCCAAACCACATCTCTATTGCCACAGCAGTCGTACGTCCTTTGTGTGCCAGCTCAGATGTAAGACACTCCAGCGTGCCAACGAATCAAGTGGCGATTATGCTTTGGGCAGCAGGAAAGCTCTTCAACATGGCTATGATCTGAACCTGGATTGCCACCTTTGGAAACTCAGGTTGAAACCTCAGCCCTACTGTGAGCAGGTGGAAACTTCATCCAACTCTGGTGAACTCTGGGGTCTAGTGATGGCTTTGGAAGGTGATTAGGATTCAAGTTCTTAGGGTGGAGCTCTGTGATTGCACACTGGTGGCTTCAGAAGAAAGACAGAGACCAGAGGATGTACACACAGCCAGCTGCCTCTTAACAGCCGAGGCTCACCAGATGAGACTGCTCCACCTGGGGCCTCCAGAACCATGAGTCAAACTAAAAATCTAAAATTTACCCAGTCTGTAGCATTATGAGATGAAAACAGATTATTATATACATTTAATATATACCCAGTGTCCACAAGTACCAGCCCCAAGCTGGAGTGTAGGGACACAGTGCTGTCCCAGATGATATCAATATTGATCCATTCGAATTTATAATCTCATGACAGGAAGGAAAAACACAAATGGAAGAGCTAGTGGTGGGGTGAGCGCCGCCATGCAGAAGATGGACTGGGCGCTGTGGTCCATATCAGGTGGGTGTGGACCTCTTAGGACACCTGTGGAAGATGGTTAGAAGGAGACCTCCAACTTGGATCAAGGACTATAAGAACAAGAAGAATGAACTCCGAATTATGTGCGTTACATATTATGGTCATTTATTGTATGTTAGTATGCGTACGTACAGTTGCAAAAGTGGAAGAAAAGAAAAGAAAAACAAAGAGAAACATACATAATGGAGAAAAATGAGAACCAGTCACCATAAGACCAGGAACACTGAACTGCCTCACTGCAACCTACTGCGGTCACCAACACAGGGTCCTAATTTGTTCATCATTAGCAGTGACCACAGAGGCACAGAGGAACCCTGAGTTTATTGATGTTTTTCTTTTCAAATTGCTTTTGCATAGAATAAACATTGTAATAACAGCCATTATGGGTGGAGCACTGCTAGATTAGTGCACAGTGTTTCATTTAATACAAAAATCCTCAAAGGAAGCAATTGCTATCCCCATTTCACAGTTGAGTAAACTGAGGTACAGGGTAAACCATTCCCCTGTGGTTACACAGCTGGGGCAGAGCCAGGCTTTTACCACCCCTCAGAGCATAGCAAGACTATGCAAGCCTGTGTTTTTTAACTGTCATACTAGAAATAAATGAAGGAAACACTGAAATGATTCTCTTTTCTTTCTTCATGTGAGTATAGGCTGAACTCACTGTATTGAATTCTGTACCCAGTTATTAATGGCAGGGTAAAAATATATACTGCTTGGTTGCACAGATATATACTACCTTGTCTGGGGACCACGCTTTTAAATTCCAATGGTAGGGGCTGAAGCAGTGGCTCAGCGGTTTTGGTGCTTGTCTGGAAAGCACGGGGATGCAGGCTCAAACCCCAGCACCACGCACACAAGGGAGTATGTGAGCAACAAAAGCCACATGAAAAACTGAATAAAATTGATTCTCTCCCTCTGTCTCTTTAAAAAAAAATGCCAAGGGTATTTGTAGAGGATAAGGTAGGCAGGACTTCCTTGGATTGCAAAGAAAGGCCCACTCACCCCATGGTAATGATGTGTCCTCTGAAAAGAGTTATCTTATTTTGCAATTCATCTCCTTCCTTGACCATGTTTTGATTTCATCAAGACCCTTGACCTGCATCTCCAGTTTTGACTGGGTCCGACATCTGGCAAGAGAACTAAAGAGGTGATCATGGATTCATTATTCTAATTAACATTTCAGTCAGGGTTGCAAAGAGCCTTTCACTTCCAGGAGGTAAAGCTCCTTTTAAAAAGGACACATATGCAAAGTGCTTTATGCAGGACTTCCATACTTAATGATGATCAAGGAGAGGCAGGTTTACTGAATGAATGAAACTATTTACACATATATTTTTCATGAGCATCAATATTCTCAATATATTATTTGATGGGTATGAAGAATGACAAAATAGATTCTGCTTTATTTTATACTTAATTTCATTGTCTATTTCCAATCAAATTATAAATGAACTCCTTACTCGGGTGTTCAGTTTTCCATATCACAGCTATATAGAACTATGCAAAAACAATCCAGTTTATTTAGCCTACCCTGTTCAATGGGTACGTCAGCCCAACATAAAATATATATACATATATATTTGGTACCAGGAGGGTCACTTAACCACTGAGCCACATGCCCAGGCTTTTAATTTTTTGTTTTGAGGCAGGGTCTCACTAAGTTGCTTAAGGCCTTGCTAAGTTGCTGAGGTTGGATTTGAACTTGCAATCCTCCTGCCTCAGCCTCCCAAGCAGCTGGGATTACAGGTGTATACTGCCATGCCCAACCAGTCCAGTTAAACTTATGGCAAAATTAATTAATCTAATTCATGTCCTTGGACCCAGTGAGAATGAACAGAGATAATAATGATAAATAAAAATTATTCTGCTATTTTTCAACATATCAAATCAGAATTTTCCTCCAAAAAGAAAATCAGAATTTTCTCTGGTTACTAACATTTCCCCAAACAGCACAGTGTCTTGACAGTAGAAATCAGAGTTGTGCTGTTATCTGAGAAATTCCCATTTTTTTGAACATAGAATGCTTTAGGGTCTAAGTTTCTTCCATTTGCTTTTTAATTATTTACCTGTTCTATGGCATTATCACAAGAGTGAGTACCTTTACTTTGGTAGGGCTACACAGCCTCACTATGAAAAGTAAGACTTTGATGTTTCAAGCAGTTAGAAACACTTCCTAAAACTTTCTGCACAAATACTCTGTTGCTTTTGTCTGGTACAGGTAGATAAGTAAGGGGGAATGACCCAAGGACCATCTGTTTGCACTACCAATATGAACTGTGTGTGTGTGTGTGTGTGTGTCCTAAGAAGTAAGACAACTTTCATGAAAAATTCATGTACACCTGTGCTTTGCTGCCTGCTTACTATTCAGTCCTGACTTTAAATGTCACCTCAGACCTTCCTTGTCCAATAACCTAATATACGTCCTTCATCTGCCTCTCAACTCCTTTTTATTATTACAAATCATTTAGTGATATCTTTTACTTAAGTTAATTGCTCACTTTTTCAAGACCCACCAAAAGTCACTGTTTGATCAGAACACGGGCTTATATTTCACTAATATCTTCCCCCCAACTTGAAATGAATTAGTATATAATAGGTACACAATTAATGTTTGTTAAATGATATCTGAGTGGATGAATCAATGAATAAGTGAATGAATATTTTGGAAATATACGTGTAAATATACTTATTTGTCCAATATACATTGCTATAATTAAGCACAGTCAAAGGCTGATTTTAATCAAGCATATTATGATTGAAGTAGGGAAGGATTCTCTCACATTAGTGGGTAAACCTTAGGGAAGCTACCAATTTTTTAAAAAACACATTAAAACAAATAACAATGGAAATAAAATGATACACTAGAAAATATTTATTCAACAAAAAGAATATAGTAATTAAATATAAATAAATCAAAAAACAAACACTTAGATATAGAGGGAAAACAGCAAAATATCATACATCAATCCTACCCTACCAATAATTACATTAAACATAAATGGATTGATGAAACACTCTCATTAAAAGCAGGGATTGTTAAAATTATTAAAAAAAGAAAAAGGATCATGATCCAATTTTATGCTATAAAGAAGAGATCAAATTTAGATTCAAGATATTTATAGATTGAACATAAAGGGATTAGGGGGCTGGAGTAGTGGCTCAATGGTTCCAGGGCTTGCCTGGCATGTGCAAGTACACGGGTTCAAACCCCAGCACTACGTACACAATGAAGTGTCTGAGCAACAAAAGCCACATGAAAAACTAAATAAAATGGATTCTCTCTTTCTCCCTCTCTCACTGCCCCTCTCTCTTTATAAAAATAAGAAAGAAAGAAAAGAAAGTAAAAGGATTAGAAATGATAAGCATTGGACAAAGAACTAACCCATCTGGTGCATCTATACTGTCATTGGATAAAATAGACTTAAATAATGATCAAACCTTGTGCTAGAGACAAAGACATTTTAAAAAGATGAATGACTGAATCCATCAGATAGACAAACCAATCACGAACACGATGCACCTAACATCATATTTCTAAGATGTACAAAGTGAAAACTGATATTGAAAAAACATCTCAGTAGAAGTTATCAGCTTCAAGACCCTACTTTAATAATGGAAAGAACAGCTAGGTGGAAGATCAATGAGGAAATACAAAACATGGAGAGAACCAGAGGTTTCCATGGCTTCTGAAAGAAGACACAGCAACCATTTACTAGAAAGCCTTCCACACACTAAACCAAGTATCACAATTCCCAGAGAAACACAACCAACACAATGTGAGTATCTAACAAGAGAAAGAAAAGAACTTTCAGGAATTAGCTGATTGTATTGCTGAGGCATATTAAATCCAAAATCTTCCAAGTAGGCCATGAGGCTGAAGACCCAGGGAAGAATTGCAGTTTTCCATTCAGTCCTTCTGCTGACAGTGTACGAGACCAGCAGGCATGATGGACAGCAATCTGCTTCATTCAAAGTTGGCCAAATTAAATGGTAATCTCTAACAAAAGCAATTATGAACTTCACCGAAACATCCAGATTGATTTTTGATCACAGATCTAGGCCCTGAAGCTGGCCAAAGTAACATACAAAATGAGCTATAAGAAGACCACATTGTTGAGTTGGATAACACTATGACTCAGGGAGGTGCATCATCAACAAGAGAAGGCTCCCAACACTGGTACACCTGAAACATGCTGCCTACCATTTTATCTCCGAGTGCACAAGAAGATGGGGGGACAGGGGAGGGGGACTGGGTGCCTTTGATGTACAGCGGTAATGGCCCGGTAAAGGTTAGCAGGAAACCAGAAGACTGTGCAGGACCAGGACACTGAAATGTAAGGCTGCTTCTACATGTGTCATGAAGTTGTATAAATTCCCAAGCTCCTAGGCAATTTCATGGCAAACGCTCAGAGAAGAAGTGAAATACTGTATAATGAGCAGGAAGATCATCGCCTAAAATAGTAGCAGGGCTTCTCAATCTGAGCACTGATGAAATTTTACCCAGTGTAATTCCTAGGGTGGAGACACCTTGGAGAATTTACAATAATCATTGCTTTCCACCCTCTGAAACCAGGTGTACAAGTCATGACAATCAAGAACATTTAGACATCACTAGGTGTCCAGAGGGGGAAACACCACCCCAGCTGAGAAAAAAATGGATTGGAGAATGCAATACCATTAATTGCCAATATCTTTGTGTGTATGTGTGCGTTTGTGTGTGCTTTTACTAAGAGCTCTCATTCCCTAAAATAAAGAAGTAAAGTTTACTTCCAATGCATTATCCTTGAATATTTGTTAAATTAGCCACCCAAGCAATACATAAAAATTCTCCTGCTTCATCTCTTTACTCTTCACTGATTCCTTCTCATAAAGTTTTCAGTTGATAGTGACTAAGGAGATGTTCTCCTCACTCTTTTGAACATAGTAAAAATGCGAGAAATAGTCTCAAATTGATCTTTACCAGTGATGAAAATGGATCAGAAGTTTTCATTTTGTCTAAATTGTTTTGGGGGTTCTCAGGGTGTTATTTATAATTCAAGATTTGCCACAGATTTTTATCTTTTTAAATTTTTTTATTAAGGAATTGAGTTATTGAACAATCATAAATGCATATAAAGTAACAATATGATATGCATGTATTCTTAAACCTGAATTACCCCTAAGATCCCTCCCTATTCTCCCCTCCTCTCCTGCCCTATCCCCCTGCTACCTCTCTATGAATGCCCTAGGTTATGTGTTGCTACACCTTTGCTGGGTCAAGTACATGAGAGTTGACCACCTTTCACACAGGCCTGGTTTTAGCTCCAGCCTCCACAGATGACTGAAGACATTCGACCCTTGACTCTCTGGGTTTTGCAAACTTTGCTCAGCATGATTTCTTCCACTGCCATCCTTTTACCTTCAAAGGCTGCAAATCCTTGTTTCTAATAGCTGAGTAGAACTCCATTTGTGTGTGTGTGTGTGTGTGTGTGTGTGTGTGTATGTGTATGTGTATGTATGTATGTATGTATATATATATATATACATATGTGTTTGTATATATGTGTGTGTATATGTGTATATATATAATCTCACAGTTTTGGGATCCATTCATCCAGTGAAGGGCATATGGGTTGGTTCCATAAAATAGCTATCATAAATTGAGCTACTATGAACATAGCTTTTGCTGTGTCACTATAATGTGCTGATTCTAAATCCTCTAGGAAAATGCCCAGAAGAGGGATAGCTGGATCATATGTTGGATCCATTCCTAATATTTTGAGGATTCTCCACACTGCACATTTTTGTCTTTTGAGAAGACACTTAATTTTGTTTAATATTTTGTTGGGAAAATATCCTCAATACTGCTTCTGTCAGCTTTCTGGCACTATGATAAAATACCTGAGGCTTGGCAATTATGAAGCAAAGGATGTTCATTTAGCTCACAGGTTTGGGAGTTCTAGCCTAAGAATGGGTGACCCTATTGCTTTGGGCCTTTAAGGAGGACATCAGATGTCAGAATTAGGGAGCTTGTGGTGGAATGAACTGCTGGCACCTGGAACCAGAAAACACATGAGCCTCAGGTCACAAAATGCCCTTCCAGTGCATGTCCCCAGTGACTAACAAATAGGCCCCACCTATTAAAACTACCACTACCTCTTTGAAGTGCCAAGCGAGGGCCCAAGTTTTTAACAGGTGGGCCAATGGGGGATACTTCCCCAAACCATAGCAGGTACTGCAAATCAGCACTGATCTCCTGAAGAACATCCTTGCAAAATCCTCCATTGCTGTAGGTGAAACATTCCCATTACCATTGCTGACTTTAAATAAATGCCCTTAGTCTACCAAGAACATTGAAAAACATTTTATTTTAATTTTTACATTGATCATGGCTTCCCAAAGATGTTAGGTAATGCTCACCTCCAAAATACAGATACAATGATACAGCATATTCCTATATCTCTTTTTTAAAATCTTTTCTTAACTTTTTAATGTTCTTTGTGGCTAGCAGAAACCTGATTTTATGCCACATAACTATTATTAGCAATTAAAAATAAATAAAGACTGAGCAATGTGGGGGGGAAATGTATATTTTCAAGCAATGGTTTTATATCCAGTCTGGAAAAAGAAGTGCTTGTCAAGTGAAAGCCTTAACACATTTTCAAGTAACTTCTCAAGAGCAATTTTGTTTTTTCCTGGCTCAGCATTTCATTTTTACGGCTTCTATTAATCAAGACTGAGCAGTCTTTAAAAAGTCCCCAGTCCCGGCTGCAGATTACCTCGTGGTCACTGCCCCCTTTCCTCATTGTCCTGGTACCCGTGTTTCTGCCTCCATTGCTTTAACTTGGCTTTTGTTCTGTATCCTCCTTCATCCCAACTCCACCATGCTTTGAGTACAGCAGCCATCAATTTGTAAAGCCATAGAATAAGGACTAATGTTTGTATTTCCTGAGGGAATTCACTGAATAATAAAGACCATTTAAGAAATGCCAGGAAAAATTGATTACTCCAGGATTCAGAGCAAACAGTTCAGATCAGAGAATACCACCATTTATTCCCAAGATTGGTGGCCAGAAAAAGAAAAGAAAGAAAAAAGACTCTGAAATTTATCTTTGTTCTTTACTGTGTCAGAATATCAGAACTCACAGAATCCAAGAGGCATTTGACATAAGAAGAAAGAGAGGAGCTATAGAAAATAGCTGCCCCCTCAATTCAAATAAATGTTTTAAGAAGCTAAGCATATTTTAAAAGACTTGTAAGAAGATCCAAAATTAATGCCCAAATGCAAGGAACAAGATATTTTCTCCAATGATTAATCATTTGATGTTTTTTAACCATTTCACAGAGGTAGAAAGGCATAGAGAAACGGTGGCTATTTTTTTTCTCTGCCCTTATCCTGGAAAGTTACAGCTAAACGGCAAAAAATTTAAAGACATAATTAATTAATTTTCTCAGATACTTGTCATTATTCTGAATATTTTTATTTTACAGATTCCGTTTTCTTGTGTCCTCATTAGAATAACAAAATCTAAACATCAGAAATAGAGAAAACAGAGGAATCTCAAGTTTGTTTGAAACTATTTATAAGAACTGCATAAACTCATATCTGAAACCCAAGCTTCCTGGATGCTTTTTCTACAGGACTATCTTTTCTTGCTCTGTCTCTAGACTTGACAGAGTTCAGACACTGAAGCACTACATCTTATGTGATATTTACAGTTTGCTATTCATATATTTTTAAAACATTGCCTTTGTTGAATAACTGTACATCTACAAAGATGCTATTAAGTCCACTATATCAATACCAATTCTACCATTATGCTTCTTGAAATCCATAGTAAATTGCTTCCAAATACTATTTCTTCTCATCCTTTTCATATATGATGCAAAAAAAAAAATGCACGAATCATGGAGGGAAACAGGTTAATTTTATGCCAATCATGAAGCCTGTTGACAGGTGTCACCATATGTTAGGACAAGATCTCTTGGCCACGGGTCATTGCTTTGAAAGGAAATAACAAATGCTTGTGCGAGTGTGACACACTGAAGGGCCCCGTGGGACCTCATGCAAGATCTCATGACAGGTATGAAATTAACTCATGGCATCATGGTATTTTCCAAACATGACAGCTGTGTGATCAGTTGCCACTTAGTGCAGTAGGGACTCAGGGAAGAATGTGAGTATCTAGTAAATTATTTCAATGAGATCACCCATAGATCATAAGAATCATTCCCAAAGAAGATGTCTAAAAGGTTAAAATCATAAAGCTAGTGGTCACATACTTAGGCATTAAGCAAATCCATTCTTTTCTGGATCTTCTTGTAAATTTAATTCACTTCCTGACCTAATTTCCATAGAGCAGATGAATAAAGTATTCACTATTATATTCTGAAGAGCTCTTTCTTCTTCCTTATGCTAGAACAAGAGTTGCAGTCATAAGCGGAGG
The DNA here is from genome assembly GCA_004027875.1 of Aplodontia rufa. Classification (NCBI taxonomy): domain Eukaryota; kingdom Metazoa; phylum Chordata; class Mammalia; order Rodentia; family Aplodontiidae; genus Aplodontia; species Aplodontia rufa. Next base: position 14,319 of record PVKS010011809.1, on the reverse strand, counting down.
AAGTCCTCAGCACGCTTCCTCCGCCGCTCACACACAAGCATTCACACGTGCTGCATCTCTCTGCCTAGAGGAGTACACACAAATGCCCAACTCAGTCTTATGATTACATTACATGCACAGATGTGAAATCTGTAAACTGTAACTCTATAACTCCTCATAAGAAAGAAAGATGTTAACAGAGCAAAGCAAAACATTTATATTATATAATAACTGAGTGACAGGTTTACTGATTTTTTATTTAATTCTTTTTCCTACATCAATTCCAATTCAGTGTTATAAGAGGAGAGGCCAAACAGAGTGACACACATATGTAATCCCAGCCTCCTGGAAGGCTGAGGCAGGAGGATGGCAAATTTCAGCATAACTTAGCAATTTAGCAAGATCCTGTCTCAAAAAAAAAAAAAAATGGGGGTAGTGGATAGGGATGTAACTCAGTGGTAGAGTACTCCTGAGTTCAATCCCCAATACTGAAAATAAAAAAACAAAACAACCATAACAGAAGAAAAGGAACCCTAGAGCAAAGGCAGAATAAGGAAATGGAAATGCAATCCCATCAGCAAGGTGCTTACTTTCTTTGAATTCCTAATATAAAAACCACATGTAAGTCCTGAATGACACTTTTGCATATTCCCCAGAGAGAAGTCCTAAGTACAGCGTTATAATGTGAAATGAAAGCAGTTTGTGGTCCTGAAAAGCATAAAAGGAACATATGTACATAAATGTGGTAGAGCAATGAATGCGGAAATAAATACCCAGGATTCAATGCTGTGCTCTTCTGCCAAGGGTCAAAGGAAATGCATTAATGTTATGTGGACATACAGATACAGAATATTAGACTCCAATTTCATCACTGGACCTTAGTTTCTTACCCCTGGTGTTTATTTTGCTGTTTATAATATGACTTTCTTCCAAAACTCTTTTATGATCCCCAAATGTGGACATTAACTTTTAATTCGAGGATTTGGACTACTTTAACATTTTATCAACTAATATCCTTCAGCTTCCAGACAGATATTCAATTCTTTAAAATCCATTTAGTGTACTTAACAAATTATTTGCTGGATTTAATGTATAGATAACTGTTATATAACACACACCGAGTACCAGATCCTATTTCAGGGATTTATAAGTCATCCATTTAATCTTAATAATAATGCGATGAGGCAGATACTATTATTATCAAGAGTATTCCGATGAGATTATACCTGCAACCAGTCACCAGCTGAGGAGAGGGACAATTATGATCTGACTCAGAGACACACTCATCCTCGCTGCCACCATAATGCTACAGAAGTCCTCTTGGGATCAGTGGACAGCAAAAGATGAATTTCCCTGTGACTACTTCCAGTTACTACCTTTCAGGGAGACCTTCAGATAAAGAACAATACAGTCACTGGATACACTTCCCAAAACACCATGGAGGCTGAAAATACTACCCTTCCCCATTCCCAACTCCCCAAAGACATTGTAGAAGGAAGGCCACACCATTTAGTGTTTTAGCAACACCTCTTCAGAGACCTAGTTGACGCATTGAACATATTTGCTTGGGTATCTATCACGTATATACATCTTATATATTATATCACTGAATATAGTGGTAAGTTCAATATGATGGTCTTTATCTTCAGGACACTTTAAACGGATAGGGAAACATGGCACTAATAAAAATAATGAATATATATATTTATTTTAAAATAATTTATAAAAGAAGACACTATGCAGGTCATTTAAATTTAAGTCCAAACTAGTCTTTGACTCCATCACCTGTGATTATTATTTTTAGAACATGAATTACTTTCTTAAAGAATCAAACTATCAGTTTTTCCACCTGTTCAAAGGATTTTAAGGATTAAATGAAATAAAATATAAAATTCTTAGCAAATCATCTGGCACATCAGACACATTCAGTTAATTGTATCTTTAATCGTTATTGCCAATAACTTTAAATTTTACACGTGCTTCCTTTTGTGTAACTTTGTCCTTATAAGTATGCTTTTCAGGCTAAGAACTGTTCTTTGGGATCATAGTAATGGCATTTTTCAGTTTCAGAAAATAAAAATTTCTCATTATAGAGCAATAGCAAGTTTATTAAATTCCCCATTCAACACTGCCATGAATACATAACAAAGTAGATTACTGAAGACAGGCAGAACACCTGGCCCCTACCTGTCTATTCTCTCTGCTGGTGATGTTTGCAAACCATCTGCTAGTTTTCTCTGCAGCAAAGTAGTAAAATTTTTACTATAGATGACAAAATTCTGTCAGGCCAGATAGCAACTAAAGCAGTGTGTAAAATATACCTTTTCTATAGAGATGAGGCAAACCTAGACTTACCCTTGCCATTAATATACATGAACAGAAGAAATAATACTATAGAATTAAAAACACCCATACATTACTGGAAATCAAGTAGATATTTGCTTCTGCCCTACAATAATTGGTCTTTTCCCCTCCACCTGACAGTGGACATCTGAGCGTTGAACAGGAACTTTAGTAAATGAATTATTTTAATACAGCAAAATACTCTCATAAGAGGGTACGATGCTAGATAATGAGTCACACAGTGAATTAGAACCTGGCCCGAGCCCCAGACAGCTGTGTAGCTTGAACAATTACTCACGCCTCCTCGACGGGCAGTTTCATCAATACGAAACGGCAGTCCACGGGCTGCAGCAGGAATCAGGCGCCACGCTGGACAGTAAGGCTCAACAATGGCACAGAGCGCCCCGTGATGCCAACAGAACTCTCCAAACTGTTAGCTTAGAAAAAGGGACATACCACTTTCTGTCTCATAAAAATGCTGAGGATGTCATATGGTCCCCAAAATGATAATAAGGATGCCAGGAGATGCCACGGTTGTATATATAGAAAATATGAGGTCTCAATAAAGCATCAAAATGGTCTTGCACTTTAGCAATTGGGTAAATCATCTCATAAATGAAAGAAACAGAAAACTGTGCATCAAATTAGGCAGATACGCCTTGCACTTCACAAATGGGGGAATAAATTTTCCAATTGCAGATGACTTAAATGCTCTGAATATTTGTCAAAATTACCTTTTTTAAATTTCAGGCATCATGTTAGAAGCATTTCCAAGGCAAATAATGTGCAGCTTACAATGAAGAGGGGCTCTTGTTTGCCAAGTATCAGCTTATATCCCACTAGAGTAAAATAATTGAATGCTTTAGAAAAAGAATTCTCCAGAAACAGAATGCTTCAGAAAACCAACGCTCCAGAAAATAACTGGAACGAATGTTCCAGAACAGTGCAGCATCTGGATTTAGGATATTGTGATTTAATGATCTTTGAAGGCAATTTTTTTTCCTAATTTAACTAATCTAACTAACTATTACACATATTGGTTCTTCTTTACTAAAGACCAATCTAATCAGCTTCATAGTTTTGGATGTTCTAATGTGAGCATGGTTTCTTTTAGGCAAACACATTTGCATTGAAATGGTTTGGATTTCTGAATATTACATGAAGAGTGTGTGTGTGTCTGTGTGTGTGTGCACTCGTGCGCATGCATGTAATGTTTTAGGGTAACCATAAAGCACATGCAATACTCTATCTTGATCTGCTCTTCATAGTCTGCCCAGAGATGGCATTTTTATTCACCTTTTTCATCACTATGAGCAAAAGACCTGACAAGAACCACATATAAGAAGGAAAGTTTATTTGGGGCTCATGGTTTTAGGGGTCTCAGTCCATGGTTGGCCGACTCCATTACTCTGGGCACAAGATGAGGCAGAACATCATGGTGGAAGGACATGGAGGAGGAAAGCAGCTCAGGACATGGTAACAAGGAAGCAGAGAGAGTCCCCACTTACCAGTGACAAGACATACATCCAAAGGCATGTCCTCAGTGACCCCCTGCTCTAGCCATACCCTGCTTAGTTACCACCCAGTTAATCCCTATCAATGGATCAATCCACTGATTAGGTCAGAGCTCTCATAACCCAATCATTTCACTTCTGAACACACTCATACTCTCTCACCCATGGGCCTTGGGGACACCTCACATTCAAACCATAACACAGAGACTCTTCGGGAACGACCACTGTGCTGAGACACAGGAGAAGCACTGGCCTGTTGGCAAGAAGAAGAGTGCAGGGTGCACACCAATGAGCACACACAGTACCTGTGACATCAGAGGGACTTGGAGAACATGAGGGAGGAGAGGTTAGAGAATGGAAGCTGTATAAAGCCAGGATAGACTTGGTCAAGGCTGTCTTGGGTCCACTCCACTGAGGCTTTGCTGGCCTTTACTCCAAGAAGAATGAAAGGTCATCAGCACATTTTAATCGAATGATGATGTGATCAAATTTATAACAGTAAAATGACTTTGTAGGATACAGTTTGGAGAATTATAATTTGGACAAGAAAAGTTTGGACTAGTTAGAAAACAAAACTAGTAGGCAAATACTTGATACAGGCACATCACCATCCCTCTACCTCTACTGGAGTAAGACCAAGGATATTGATACCTAAAAGCAAGAAGCATTTATACTGCATATACATTATTATTCTTTGAAAGAAGTCATTTTGATTAAAACCATGAACTTCCCATTGACATTCACGGTTCACCCTAATTTATGACATATTTATTTTTGTCCTTCCTTGTGTATAAGAAGAGGAATGGACAGGGAAAAATGTGAATGTACTAACCTCAGCTCTAAGCAAATATTGATGAGGCTTAATGGAAAAACAATGAAAGTGTGGAGGAACCATGCCCTGAATAAGATTAAAGCAGGTAACAGAGAGGCTAAGCGGAAAATGATTGAGTCTGGGAGAGATAATTATCTCTATGAGAGCTTAAGTTCTTGTGGGGGGAAATACACACACACACACACACACCAAAAAAACCAAACCAAAACAAAACAAAACAAAAAACAGCTAAACTGAAACATGTTGATTCAGGTTCAGTTTCCTGGATAAGAAATCTCCCTTGGCTGAGGTTGGGAAATCTAGCAAGACATTGTGGTCAGAGTAAACGCAAATTTCTTTTGGTCATGAAAAATCCACTTAGCAAATTCTAGCTCAGTGATAGCAAAAAGACAACATTTTTGCAAAACTTCATAAACTTTTTACTTCCCTGTCTAACTGATCCTGGAAAGCTGCCAAGCTCCCATTTTCCTGGATCTCTGCACCTATATTTGTACTGACTTGATTTTCCTCACTAGGAAACAAGGCTTTTGGATGTCTTGTTATCTCTTTGTTCACTTTGCTGGGTTACCTACCAAGATTAGACTGTTACTCCAATAAGGGCAGATCTTTGTCTCATTCACCTCTCTAATCTCTATACCAAATGCCTGGTGATCACAGGAGTCCAGTAAATGTTGGGAAGCAGTGTGCAGACTCCTCAAAAAATTAGGGATGCATCCACCACATAACCCAGCTCTCCCTCTTCTGGTATTTATCAGAAGAGCTAGAATCAGCATATTACAGCAACATTGCAAACTTAAGGTTCATAGCAGTTCAATTTACTATAGCTAAATTATGGAATCAACCCAGATGCCTCTCACTGCATGAATGGATCCAAAAGCTGTGGTGCATATACACACAGTGGAGTTCTACTCAACAATATTATGGCATCTGAAAGTAAACAGATGGCAATGGAAGAAATCATGCTAAGCAAAATTAGCCAAGCCCAGAGAATCAAGCGTCAAATGTTTTCCCTTGTTTGTGGAGGCTAGAGCTAGACCCAGAGGTTTGGGAGAAAGATGAAACTCATGTACTAGACTCACCAAAGTCAAAGCAACACATAATCTAGGGAAACCACAGATATGTGGGGTGGGGGAAGGCTGGAGGGAGTGAAAAGGGAGGGACATAGGGGAGAATCAATAATGTAGCTTACTTTTTACTCATCCAAGAAGCCAAATAATATTTATGTAATCATTTAATTATGGAAAATGCATAATCTGTTATATATATTAATATATAAAATGATTTATATATAAAATATATAAATTATATATGTTATAAATATATAAATTATAAATATGTTATAAATATACTTATATAAAATATATAAATTATATTTTATATAAGTATATTTATAACATATTTATATTATATATTTACAATATAATATATGTTATATTTTTATATATATAAAAAGATATATCTGTTATGGGGGAAATATAAGAGTCAAGAGACTAGGGTATGGGTGATATGGGGGTGATTCTGGATTAAGATCAGGGGCATATCATATTGTTACTATATATGCATTTATAATTGTACAACAAAACAACTCCTCAGTAAAAACATGTTGGATGAATCCAAGACTGAGTCACTATGAGGATGAGAAGAGTTGGGAGTACAGAGTAAGCATCCGTTTGATGATCATCTTTCCCAATTATGCTACAAAATAATTCAACTGCTGTTTTGAACTGTTTGAACATAAACTCTCCCCTGATCTTGTAACTTCTTTTCCATATTGTGAACAACATCATAGTCTTTCAAGTGATAGGACCTGCATTCTCTTATTTTGAGGCTTCTTGCAATTGGAAATGTCATGACTCATAAACTAACTTACCACATATAAGCTACCAGGGGGCAGAAATGAGGACTAATTCATCTTATTTCACCAGAACCAAAACACAGTATCTTATAAAGAATGGGGCTTTCATTCTTTAAAAAATTCTGAGGTATCAGTAAGATAAAAAGGAAATGAAAGAAGTATTGAAATACATTAATTAGAAATATATCTTATAGGGGCTGGAGCGGTGGCTCTGCGGTTACGGTGCTTGCCCGGGATGCACAAGTACATGGGTTCAAACCCCAGCACCCAGGTACACAACTAAGTGTCAGAGCAACAAAAGGTATGTGAAAAAACTAAATAAAAATTGATTCTTTCTCTCTCTGTCATGGTCCTTCTCTCTCTCTCTTTAAAAAAGAAATATATGTATGTATGTATATATACATATATATATATATCTTATAAAACCTAAGACTTTGAAGAAACCCTTAAAATCCATGAAAACACAACCAACAACAATACAATGCCTGGGGGGAAAAACAAATGAAATTATGAACTGGAAATATATTTATCTCTATATACCAGAGTTGGAAAAAAACAAGAGAAGTCTTTCAAAACTGGCAAAGAACAAAGCACCAAAACAACAGCTGTAGGAACAAATGTGAACTCTGAGATTTCTCAAAAGAAAAAACTAACAGCCCCAATATTTTTTGGCACCGCTCCCTGTGCTTGTACAAATATCCAGTGCTTTAAATAACAATACAATGTAATGGAAAAGCACAAATCAATGAAAATGTTAAGGGCTTAATTGATAAAGAATGCTTTGTGTTATAGCATTGGTAGGATTAACTATATGCAAGTTATTTAGGGATATCAGAATTTTGCTTGCCCAATTCTGTGGAAATTCCACTAAGCTGTAGAAAACATCTGCTTAAATGACTTGAGACCCTGCACATATCGGAACAGTGTTTTATGACAATGATTGCTAATAGTGAGAGATATGACTACTGAATAGAAATGTCACATGAAAGATGACTCTTCCTAAGAGTTCTTCAAACGCAGTCTGAGTATTCGATGGAAGATTGCAATACTTCCCACCCCACCAGGCTCTTACCCACATTTATCATTGTTCACTTTGATTCTCTTTCCTCTCTCTGTGGCTTCTCGGAATCTATTTGTCAGATAACCATATCACACATTTCCTGATTTCCACAGCTTGGTGTGAAAATATCACCTTTCTCAGTTCTGCATCTCTAGGTTTCTATTTATACCACTGTCCATTCAAACTTACAAATGGCTTGCTGTTTACCTCTATCCACACACAGGAAGGCTTCACAAATCCCCTTCACTTTATCTTGTGAGAATTTTTCCTTGAGTGTGTGGGTTAACCACAAGAACAGACTTTGTAAAGAGCTTTGCATTTTTACTTTTCTGCATGAATTGAGGAATATAAAGCTTTCAAATTAACTTTAATAATAGCTATGCATCATTTGCACATGCTAATCAGACTACTCCATAATAGCTACATATAAGAAGGCTTACTATAATAAGTACTGTGTATAAGTTATTATCAGCTACTATTATTATCTAATTGAAATCTACAAAAATACAAGAAAATAGGATTTTTTTAAAAGAGAGAGGGGGACAGTATGAGAGAAAGAGAGAATAAATTTTATTTTATTTAGCTTTGCATGTGGCCTTCATTGCTCCAACACTCCATTGTGTACATGATGCTGGGGTTTGAACCCACATCCCCAAGCATGTCAGACAAACACTGTAACCACCAACCATTGCTCCAGCCCCAAGACAGGCATTTTTGCTTTTGTTTTGTTAGAGGAAATTGGAAATCAGTATGGTCAAACAACTCACCCACACTCACCCGGTAATAACTGTAGGTTTGCAACCGCAGTGGCCCTTATTTTCTTCTCTACCCTTTCCTGTTCTTGATCCTTAAAAAAGGGAAGTTTGACCCAAATATGAGATATTTTGGTTGGACTGCGGTATTTGTCCTGGTTTTTGATAGCATGATGAATTAAAAACATGCCTAAAAACTATATGACAATTTCCTGTCAAGAAATGAGGACTCTGCCTCCTTCCAAGCAGCCAGGCTCTCTCTAAATGATTTTCTAGCCAATATTTCCAGGCAAGAACAAAGAAAGCGCACCTCTTCCTCTCAGCTGTCTTAACATCCTTGCTCTGCCGAAGCCAGAATAGGCAAGCATCAAGTTCTGCTACCCTGAGATAGCCATCCTGGAGAGGCCCTTACTGGTTTTCCGTGGGACAGACCCCACTGTGCCCCAGCTAACAGCAAGATTCCAGAGCTTTCCTCTTTCCCCACTTATGGCCCCAACTATGGCTAGAAGAATATGAAATGAAGAACAGGTTGTGGTCTCTTTGATGCCCCCTTGCCCATCTGAATTTTCACAATTCCTTTCTAGCCTGGCTCCTCTATTGGAACTGTAGCTTCCACAGTGTCTTGCTGCTCAGACCACAGGGGCCAGCAAAACTGCCCAAGCCCACCCCCTAGTGTGGATCTATGTGGTGCAGGGAACATTCATGCGCTGTGTTGGGCAAAAGGTGAGAAAGCAGGCTGGGTGCAGTCTACCCTATCTACCACTGAGTTCTTCATCTGTCTATCTAGCACTGTCACAGAAACAGGTTGGACCGTGCTTTATAGATTCAGACAACTAATGACGTCGTATGCCAGTCTCCTCTGTTCATTTTAAAGACAATCTGCGCAAATGCTAAAGTTGGATGCCTTCACTAACTCTCGGAGGGAAAACTGCCCTGGAGGGAATCCCTCTCTATTATAAATGACGTGCATTCCCAAGGCTAATAACTTACATGCATGAAACTCTGATGCTCTGATACTGCCATCAAGAAGAGATCCCCTGCTGGTGCCCCGGTGGACTGCCCTGGCTGAGTCCCCAGCTAACACCCATGTGATTGGGACGCACTCTCCCCCTTCCTACTCCTTCATTGTGTGTGTTTAAGATGGGTGACTGGAAATTGGATTTGTAGTTTAAACCCTTAGGAAGCTGTGGAGGAGGGATTCTGCCCTTTAGCAAGTGGTTCACCAGCCTAATTTTATAATCAGCTATGAACCCTATTTTAAAAAAATGGGCAGTAATAGCAACAACAAGAAAATACAAAGCTGCACTCCACATCTTTTACATTCATCCATACCTGTATCAGGGAAGTCTAAGTGAAGCTAATATTTTGGCTACCATATGAATCAACTATGTTTTGGAACACTGGAAGAAGGGGAAAATGATTTTTCTGCTAAGTCTAATTACTTTTATAAGTGATATGAAGCCAAATTTGGAAAAATTCAAAGATTTCTATTTCTTTTTTGTACACCCATAAGACTACAAGTCTCAGAAGTGAATGATTATTACATTTTGCAAGATGTAATTATGGCATGTACAGCAATCTTCAAATGAAGAGGAAACCTACATTAGCCGATGTATGAAATCTGATTCAAAATATGTGCTGATACCATAAGCTGGTCATGGTTTCTTAATATATTTTACTTGTCATTGCTATAACTTCTAGAAAATTCTATATTATTGCAAATTGTTTTACTCACAGTTTAATATAAATGCACTGCAGAGCCTGAGATATCAACTGCCATTTTCATGCAAAAGATTATATCTGCTGAACATGTGTTAGGGAAAAAGACATTTGGATCAAGAATCAACAGAAAATGTGGTATTGACAACACATATGAACTGAATAAACTACCAGCTATGACATAAAACTAAAGCAAGGTTTTTTTTAATAGAAAAAGACACAGCATTTAAAATTGACCAAAAGAGGCAGATCAAACTCATAGCTAAAAATGTCTTTTCCAATGGTAACAAATTCTTGGGATCTTTGCAATATTTTCTCCTTTAAGAAAGCACAGCTTAACTTGCTTTTTGTTCCTTCTTGAAAATAGTTTACATTTTAAATATATTTTCTGAAGAACATACCTCTTGATGGGCATGGTGGCACTTGCCTGTACCCTAGCAGCTCAGGAGGCTCAGGCAGGAAGACTGCAAGTTCAAGGCCAACCCCAGCAGTTTAATGAGGCCCTAAGTAACTTAGTGAGACCCATTTCAAAATAAAACATGAAAAGGGGTTGGGGAGAGGTTTGGTAGTCAACTGTCCCTGGGTTCAACCCATGGTACCAAAATAATAATAATAACAACAACAAGAACAATAAACTTCTTGAATCTTAAGAAGATTTGTTGTCAAAATCTGTGTAATATTTAGTATTTTTCTTAAGCATACAACAACTTAATGGAGAAAATCAATGAGATCTTGGCTTGGCCTCTCAGAAATACACAAGGGTTTAATTAAGTATTAATGTCAAAATCAGAGACATTAATGAGATATAATGTTAAAGGCAATTTTAGGTCCTCCAAAGAGGAAATTTTGTGCTTTTAGTTTTAATTGTCAACCTACAAAATAATAAATCAAAAAGTCCCATAATTTTAAGATAATGGCCATTAGAAATTTCTCAATGTTAAAATTTATAAACAAGTGTACACAATATTAAAAAGTAAAATATGAACATAAAAGAGAGAGAAATGAGTAACCACTCCCCACCCCAGGGCCTAAATCACCTCATGGTGGTTAATTAGGATCATATGCAAAGGAAGTTGCTACCAGAACAAGGAAACAAATTCTCATTAAATTCTATTCCCAGAGGTCACCAGGGGAATGATGTTGAGGCTCTTAGCTTAATTCTTAATGGGGATCTTTCTTCTGAGTAAACCTGCCTCAACAAAACTGCCATCACTCATTTGTTCAATTATTCAATAGGCATTTATTTAAACCCTGCTGTTTACAGTCTTATCAAATTTGAAATATATGCTGGAAACCACAAAGGAAAGAATGTAATCAGAAGCACTGATATTTAATATAATGGGGACAAATTACATGGGTGACCACTACAGAGGTGCTAACACATGACTGGTGACCAGCCAGCTTCCAGTCTATTCAATACCTAGCACTGCAACTAGAGGGAGGGTAAGAGGATGTCCAGGACCCGAGGATGATCAGGGAATGTCTTCAGTTCTCTCTACCTTTGCAGTATCAGTGCATTATGAAGCAGATGTGCACTTGAGAACGTCCTAAACTACACTTTGGAAAGGCTGCTTGGCTGATTCAGCAAACACCCATCCTCACTCACCCTGATGGGCCGGAAGACGGACAACCTGCTAACCCTGCTCAAGATTTCTATGATTCTCTTCTGCTTTGTTTGAAATGAAGCTCAAGTCTTAGCACATCCCTCACATCTAGACGCAGGAACCACAAAATCACACTCAGACGGGTTGCCGCAAAGCCACTTCCATGGTGGTGGTGTCAGCACCAAGGCCAGAGCTTCATGGCCTTCCACTTAGAGAAGAGAAAGAGCAGCCAGGGCGCTAGCTCCTGCCTGGGAGAAAGAGGTTAACTCCTTAACAATTTCCATCTGCTCCAAAGAAACAACATGCTGCTGTTCAGGCAAGTTCCTAGCCTGACTGCTGCCTGCCAATCAATCAATATCCGCCCCCTCTCATGGGAATTGTATAGCTACCCTTTGATAAAGACATGTCTTCATTTGCCACTCAACTGGTACCACTGCTGTAGGTCCCCATCAGTGCCATATGTGAGTCCAAAGAAAAGATTCGAGCTAAGCCAGCTGCTCCCAGGGGTACCCCAGCTTGGGGGCAAATGCTCACTAAGCTATGTAATTCTTCAGAGTGTGAGAAAAGGGCTCTTTCTCTAAGTGTATGTTTATTCTTCACAACAAATTCTGCAGACTGTCACTTGCAAATTCTGCAATCTACCCCTCAGGAAGAAGCTACACAGGACAATCATCTCCATCCCCTTCAGAGACCACCACTCCTGGTCCCCTTTTTGCTCTCTGCATGAAATGTTTTGGTTTCTTAGAAGGTTCCAGAGATTTTAAGAACTTTCAAATCTGGGAAGTCTCTTCCATCACAGAAGACTCCTCGATTATTCCTCCCAATTTTCCGTCTCCCTCTCCATTCAACCCCTATTTGTCAGAATCCACCCAGTTCAAAAGTCCTGAAATTCCACCTCATCATTCTCGATGCTTCACTGTGAATATACATTCTGACTTTCCATCTCCACACTTCCCACACACAGGTTTTAAATGAATGTGAAGATAATAAAGTATTGCATAGATTTCTGGAAGCATTTTGGATGCAAAATTAGCCTCTGACCTCTATCGAAGTACTTTCCCTTATTGGGCTATAGGATTGGAAAAATCATAGTTTGAATTTCAGTTCAAAAAGTAGCTTATTTTTAAATAAAGAACTTAGTGTGGACTTCAATTCCTTTTGTGGAAAATAAAGCATAATTCTTTGACTTACATTGATCAGGGATATAAAAACATCATGACATATATTAATGGAACGGTATTATGGAAATGTCATAGCAAACCTTCATTGAACTCTTAAAAGTTTCGATATGTATCATCTGATTTGAACACACTGCATCCTATCAAGTGTTTCCATAATCTCTATTTTATAAGTAAGGTAATTGAGGCACAGAAAAATTGAGCAATTTGTCCAAGTTCAAATAGCTGGCAGGTGACAGGGTACAGCATGCTCTTCTCAGCATTTTGTTTGTGGAAGTTATCCTCTTAACAACTTTGCCATGACACCCCTTAATTAAATAATGTGCATTATGCGAGTAAGAGCTAAACAGAGCACCTGGCACACAGCGTACATGTATGTCTAGTAAATGCTCATCATATGACTGACAGGGTGGGGCAGTGGTAGAAGTCAGGAACATTAGACAGCTCTAACCCCCCTGCTACATGGTACAATGTCATTATGGGAAATTTACCAAAATTCCCCCCACAGAGGGCTGGAACTCACTTGCAGCTCCTTCCAAATGCTCAAAATAAAGCCTTTCACAATAACCAGGCTCCATGACCAGGAAGCAATGACTGGAACGGAATGTTTACGCAGGGTGCTAGAAGTCTGACTCACCGGGCACTCTGCTCTTTTGTGCAAATCACCCCTGTAGAAAGAGACAGAAGCCCCTTGTTTCTCAGAATAACACATTTCTCCTACGATCCCAGGATGATTTTATTAATCAGAATGCCCATGTCGAAAGACCACGAATCACTCATTCTAATTCAGACTATGAAAATTGACCTCTAGTTTCCCCAACATTCCCCAAATCTGAATATCCCAGAAACAGGAATGGAGAATATGTTATGATTCTTCAATTTCTGTGTTTGGAATATGGTAGGTCCTCAGCAGTATCTGTGCAGTCCCTAAATGCTTAGGCCAGGGACATTTTATCAGTCCTCAGGTATTTTCTAAAGAGGACTATTCCCACAGTCTTCAAGAGTTCAAATAATAATAAATGTTGGAGAGGGTGTGGAGAAAAAGGAACATTTTTACACTGTTGGTGGATTTGGAAATTAGTACAGCCACTATGGAAATCTGTAGGGAGTTCCCTCGAAAGACTAGGCACAGAACACCTTATGACAAAGCTACACCATTTCTTCGAATTTGCCCTCAAGAATGGAAGTCATCTTACTACAGTCATACGAGCATACCATGTTTATAGCACGGAACTCACGACAGCCAAACTATAGACCCAGCCTAGGTGTCCATCAACAGAAGAATGGGTATAGAAGAATGTGGTATATACACAATGGAGTTTTATTCAGCCATAAAGAAAATGAAATTTTGGCATCTGCAGGAAAATGAATGGAAATAGAGACCATCATGTTAAGTGAACTAAGACAAACTCAGAAGGTTAAGGGTCCTATATTTTATCTCATATGGGGAAGGTAGAGAGAAAAAAGGAAAACAAAGGTGGGT
>PVKS010011808.1:0-55489 GCA_004027875.1 Aplodontia rufa | reverse complement strand
AGAACCGCAGGTCCAAGGGCTGCAGGTACTGCAAAAGGCGCTTGTTTGCCCAAGGAACGCACTGCAGCCTCCCTCACGGTGGGACAGCTGCCAACCAAGGTGGGGCGACTCTTGGAGTTTCTTGTCTAAGAGCAAGGACACCAGAGCAGGGCGGGGGCGGGCGGGGGGCGCACCGGCCGCGTGCAGACTTGCCATTGTAGCCTCTGAGAAGGAAACGGACTGGAGGGTCCTCGAGGGAAGTAGGGAGGTCACCGAAGGGTCTAATGAGTGGTGTGGCCTGAATGAGGGAAAACCTGCGCCAGACACTGGGAACTAGAACTCAAACTGGGGAGGAGGCGTTGGAGAGGGAAGGAGGCACAGTGACTTTCAGTAGGAGTCTCTCCCCACTTGGGTAGCTGTGGAAATACTATTGTCATTTAATGAATTGGGGACATTCTAGAAGAGAAATTGGTTCCAGTTAAACGGAAGACTTCAAATGCTTAGGCTTAGTGGCCTGGGCATCACAGAACAAAGTGAGACATGAGAATATGTCTCTCCCTCCTGGCTTGGACAGGGCCAGTTTCCGCATCAGGGAGGGCTGGGAGGCTGAGGTCCCACAGCAGGTGTGGAGGAGGTAAAAGCCTTCATAGGGAATTTGCGAGGCTTTCCCAGGACTGCTGGCCTGCTAATTTGTTGCCTGCACCCTGAGAGTGCTCAGGGTGGGCCTGTGGCTCATGTCTGCTCAGTGGACTCAGGCTCCAGAAACAGGGCCCTGGCCCTGGCTCTGTGCATCATGTTATCTTAGGCAGGACTTTTGCCTGTTTGGGGGCTTCCTCCATCAGCAAAATCTTCTGAAGCTACTCCTAGTCTTGAGAATCTGGTTCTGGGTTATGAGATGAAAAGCCTGAGAAAATATGTGTGTGTGCTTTGTATTTCTATCTTTAGAGGGCAGGGCAAACTAAGACCCAGGCCCCGCTGAGCTGGAGGTCCGAGGAACCAGTTCTGACCCTTGCCATCCTTCACTAGGAACCAAAGGTGCCGGAGAAGGCTGAAACCACCCGGCTCAGAGCTCTGTGCTCTGAGCAGGGGAGGTGGAGAGCAGACTCCTGTGTTCAGTCTCACCAGCCTGCATGTCAATGCTTCTGTCCCTGCCCAGGCAGAGGGAGCGAGGAGAGGATGAGTGAGGCTGAGCCCTAGAATCTCTCCAGGTCCTGCCAACTGGCAGAGGCAAGCTACACAGCATCCAGCCAGGTCTGTCCTCTGTCTCCTGAATGGACAATTAGAGCCTTTGGCTCAGCTTGGGGCAGCTGCCAGGTCAAAGGCCATTGGTGTCCATAATAAGCAATGCCAGCAACAAGGGAGGATGGGTTGAGCCCTAACCCCAGCCTAAGACCTGATCCTAACCCTGGTGCTAGACAGAGTTCTGTCCCCACCCAGGGTCTCACAGAGGCCAGAGTGTAGCTGGCTGGCTCAGCCCATGTCTTCAAAAGGAAAGCCTCCTTCGTGAACAAAGGAGGGCCCTTCATACACCACACCTCGGCCTGGGGAAGGGGCAAAATCAACCATGCTTAAGTGGTGAACTTTGCTCATCGTCAGAACCCCTGGCCAGGGGACACATGTCTCAGAGGTAACTGGAGACCAAGAACTCCTCATTTCACAGGAAGTTTTCTGCAGACTAAAGGGTTTGCCTGGGTGACATGGATGATTCCAAATGGAAGGACACACATAGCAAAGTTTCCTCTGGGAAGTGACCACTCATTGGATGGGGACAGTCAGGGCCTGACATACCCCCACAGTACCAAGGTCCCTGGGATTCCAGGATATGGGGCCATATCTTTGTGGGTATTATTATTAGAGGCACAATTTACTGTTATTCTAGATGAGACAAAATGAAAACTGGAAAAAGTAGCAGTTTTGGAATAAATTGATTTTACAGGTCACTTTAGTGTTTGCAAATAGGCAAATGAGGAAGAATTGGAAAGAGCTAAGGCTTTCCTCAAGTAGGTTAAATCCAACTACACATAAGCAAAAACTGGGATTTTTGACTTACTAAGGAAGCAGAAGTGGATTGGTGGTCCCTGGGTTGGAGGTGGAGTTCCTGGGGCTGTGGGCTGGCCCTGTTGCAGATCCTGGCCAGACCTGAAGGGATGTATTTGGGAAGTCTGTGTGTCCCTAGGCTGGTGGGACAGGTGGTGAAAATTCAGGGAAGTATGACAGGGGCTACAGAAGAGCCCTGTGTGTCACCCTGTCAGCAGCCTGGGGGAGGCAGGTGCCTCTGGTGCCTGTGGCCCATGTCTCGGCCCTCCTTTGCTATCAGCTACTGTGGCAGTGGACGGTTCCTGCACCGCCCAGTGCATGGTGTGGAATAGGCACGCAGAGCACAGCAGAAGCCCCACGGCATGCCACGCCCATTCTCTTCCCTTCATCTCCCACTATGCAAACGTCAGCTGAAAAAAGGATTTAAAGGGATAGCATATACCTTTGCGTCTCTAAGGGGCTGTCCTCTGTTAGACCACTTAAACAGGGAGTCTACTCAGACAGAGCTGGGACAAAGTCGCAGGGTTTCCTGGGAGTGAAAAGGGCATGTGGAAGCTCAGAAGGGGTCTGAAGGTGCTCCTCTCTTGGCCTGCGGCACTGCGGACTGTGCTCCCAGGTCAGATACCCTCTACCTCACTCCACCTTGGGACATAAGACGTGACATGGTGTCTTCATGTCCAACCATAAGGCCAGGATGTGGGACCAGTCACCCTCAGTGACCATCCAAACTCACTTTTTTATTTTACAGATGGGAATAGGAGACCCAGAGAGGGAAAAGAAGTTTCCCTTTCCTGTCTCACCAGGTCACCCTTATCTCTACAGCAACGCAACTGTGCCTCCCGTCTCCTCCACAGGGAAGATGAAGAGACTTTTATACGATTAAGATCATGTCACCTTTCCTCATAAGAGTGGCTCCCCATTGCCTTTAGGGTGGAGACCATGTCTTTGATTGTAAAGAAGAGTCTTCCTGTTGTCTATCCACCAACCTTGCCTCCTGCTAATGAGGCACCCTTCCAAACATCTTGCCACCGCCCAGGACCATGCTGCCCTTCTGTGTCTCTGCACATGCTGTGCCTTCTGTTCCGCATTCCAGTTAGCCCAGCCCACTCCTTATCCTTCAGACACATGGCTGAGTCTCACCTCCTCCGTTGTGTCTGGGTGGGGTGGCCTCCCTGGTTGGTGTCCCTGTCTGCCAGGCTGGCCTGTGTCTCCCCAGGGTCGCTGAGTTTTCCATTGTCTCTTCTACGTGACTGTGCTATGACTCTCTGAGGACAGGACAGGTCCTGTTCACTAACATGTCCCTAGCATCCATCAAAATGCCTCAGACTTGGGCTCTTTGATCACCAGGGAAAAACAAGCACGGCAGCCACAAACCTGGGGAGAGCCCAGGGCCAAGACTCTTCCCTTTTGACCAACCTCATGGGTGTATGGGTTTATGTGCCTGCATGTTGGCCTGGGGAGTTATTTCAAAGGATCCTTGGATCCATTTAAACCCTTTTTATTGTCGATGGACAGAATAAATAATATGCCTCACAATATATGCACTATTATTTTTCAAATATATGTAGATGTTATGTGATGAATACAATAGAAACCACCCATTAAAAGCCTGCCTGAAGTCATAATCACTCTCATGATTACGTATGGTTTTCATTTCTTTGGACCTCAGGGACATAACAATCGAGTTGGTCATCGTCTTTGATTCATGAGCCCATGTCATGAGCCCACGCATGGCCTCATTTTATTTTATTTTGATCTTTCCTTTATAGAAGTTTGTAGGTAGTAGTGACTGTACCCAGCCTACCTCCCAATTGCGAACTGGTCATTACCAACCATTTACATATTTGTGCATGCACTCCTTCCCCCAGGGAATGTTCTCTTGAAGGTTGCCTTTATCATTTTTTTTCTCAGTCTTATTTTTTTTCCCAATTTTCTCACATGTACGAGTGTTTAAACGATAGTGCTTGGTTTTATTTGTTTTTGAACTTTATGTTTGTCCGTACGTTTTCTCACAATCAATGAGCACTGAATGGGGGCCACTACCACGTGAGGACTTGGCCCAGTGGGCATCCTAACAGCTCACACAGCCCCTCAGGGGCATGGCTTATGAAGGATGACATGTCCCCACTGTGGCTGCCGGGCAGCGCCACCAGCGATGCAGTGGATGAATATTTAATGACATGGGGAAATGTTCACTCTGAGTTATTGGAGGCAAAAAGCAAGTTATAAAACTATGGACACAGTCTTATCCCAGTTTTGTAAAAAGTGCAAATAAAAATAAACAAAAAAACCCAACACAAGGCTCTAAGGTTCCCTAAACTCCTGGGGACTATGACATTAGATAAATTCCTGGGTGGTGAGATCATGAGCACTTTCAGTCTTCTTTGATTCATCCCCCTCAAATTCTAGTAGAGCAGGAAGGCCTTGTTTCTGGAGAGGGCAGACGCCTCCGCACTGGACTCAGAGGCAGGGAGGTTGGGGTACCATCAGCCAGTGCAACTGCAAAAGGTCTGTGCCACCAGCCCAAGGAGAGGAGAGGGCCAGAGGAGGAGGAAGGGGCATCAGGTGTTTGCTGCCACCCAGCATTGCCTGAGGGTAGAAGGGCTGGTGAGGGGAGGTCAGGGCCCTCCTGCAGCAAGGGGCCTCCATTTCCTGTCGAAGGCCCTGGGGAGGGCTTGCTCTGCCTGGGTGTCCCCGTGGTCTCTCATTGAACCTTCACGGTAAGCCACCAGGGTAGACTTAGAACCTATTCTAACTGATGAGGAAACTGGTTGAGATGATGTTATAGGCTCAATTAGTTCCTCCAAAATTCATTTGCTGGACACCTAAGAGCCTATACCTCAGATTGTGGCCTTTCTGGATATAGGACCTTTAAAAAGATAACTAAAGTAAAATTAACATAATTTGCTTAGTGGGCCCAAATCTAATGATTGGGGTCTGTATAAGAAGAGCAGATTGGGAGCAGACACACATAGAGGGAAGATCTCGTGAAGACACACTGAGAAGACGGTTGCCTATAAACCAAGGTCAGAGGCCTCAGAAGGAAGCAACCCAGGCCAACACCTTGATCTTAGACTTCCAGCTTCCACAGTTGTGAGAACATGATTTTCTGTTAGTCATGCTCCTGCCTCTGGGATACTTTATTACAGCAGCCCTAGGAAACTAAGCAGATGGGTTAGATGACCTGTCCAGGGTCACATCTCTGCTAGGTGGAGGAGCTAGGATCCAGACTGGGTCTGCCTGACCCCCATACCTGAGCTCTTAACTGCCCCACTGTGAGTAAAGTGGACAGCCAGACTTTTCCTTCAACACCAAGCTCAGGCTACATTTGGATGTGGGAACCCACTGCTGGCCAAAACTTTTGATCTCTTGTGCTCTGGTAGCAGCTCCAAGCCAGAGGGAACCCTCCTCACCCCAGCCCTCCTTCTTCCCTGCTGCTCCTGTGGATGCAGGACACTGGGTGGGGCCCTGTAGATTTCTCTCCAGAGCCCCCAGAGTCTAATGCCCTTCTGAGTTCTGCAGAAACTGTCCCTGACTCTGTGAATCAGCAGTTAGAAAACTCGAAGGGGTTAGAACTCAAGGCCAGGCTGCTGCTTCGCAGGTCCTGATGGGGTGACACCTGTAGCCACGGCAACAGGAAATGGTTTTACACCTTCTGCTGGCCTTGCCTCTCTTGTGAGTTTGAAAGCAAAGATGTCAGCTCCTCCTTGGGCTTCTGAACACTAGCCCAGCCCCTTTCCTTGGGGGAGCAGCAAGTGAGAAGAGGACACTCAGCCAAGCCTCTGTCACCAGTGAGGGGACTGCTGAAAGACCCCCAGAAAGGCAGACGCCAGCCCAGGGACCCACCCTCACCTGCTGTCCACTACCAGGCAGTGGGGGCTTGCATACCTGAGAGGCCGGCGAGGGTCCGGACTGTGTGGCAGTACCGCTCCAGCAGTGCGGGCTGGGGTTGGTCTCTGGGCACCTGGCTTGGCCTGGCTGCCTATGAGGGAGAAGGGATGAGGTCAGAGGCCAGACCCCCACAGCCATCGACAGCACGTGTCTGTCCCTGCCCTGATCTGCCACTCACCCCTCATTCCTCTTATCTCCATTGTGTAGAGGGGAAGCTGAGGAGGGGGTACCCAAGACCACAACAGTGACCTGGCCCAACCTGAAACCCTGGAAAGGCCTTAGAAGTGGTCCAGGGCAGTGTCACCTCTGAGACAGTAGTCTGCTCTGCTCATCCCTCAGCCCCTGGAGCTGTCTTCCACTCCACAGGATGGGATGTGCCCCTAGGACAGGGCTGAGGCCTTTCTGTCAGCAAAGCCAGGTGGGAGGTTGTCCACCAGCTGTTCATTCCCTAAACATTTGCAGAACACCTACCACGTGTCAGACCGTGGCTGGGGGACCCTGTGTGTGTCCTCAGGGTGTCCCAGGCCTGATAGGGATTCTAGACTTAGAGCAGAAAGGAGGAGAGGAGCACATGCCTATTTTATTTTCCTATCACACAGGTAAGCAGAAAGTTACAAGGGCATTAGGCCAATAGGTGGGAGAAACACCTAAACTGTACTAGGGAAGGCTGCCTGGCAGAGGTGGCACTTGGAAGACAACCAGAAGGATGAATGAGGGACCACAATGTCAGTTCTGACACTCATCAGGGTACAGATGTGATGGATGCAAGAATGGCAAAAACCACGCAGCATCCCATCAGAGCGCTGGGCATGGAGGGAAGACATAGATGTGGTCATGTCTGCCCTTGAGGGAACATCTTCTGGTGCAAAAGATGCACTGGTGACCAGCTTTACAGCATATGAAGTTACTGAGGACAGCTAGGGTAGCCTTATGGAACAGGGCATGCTGAGATGGACTTTGAAGTATGAATAGGAGATTGCCTACCTGATAAGGAAGTACAGGAAGGGCCTACTAAGTAGAGAGGACAGCATGTGCAAAGGTGGAGGGGCTAGAAAATATATGGTGCAAGACTGAACGAGAACAAAATTTCAAGCCTCGTTCCCCATCTCTCCCAAGACCACGGGTTCTGCTCCGTGGCCAGGGTGCACACTTGTGTGTCTGACTTTTGCACCTCTTGACCTAACATTTCTGATTCTGGGATTCCAGAAGGCACTGCTGGAGTGGGAAGCCCCTCCTCTTTCTCATGCCTGTCAGACATTCTGTCCCTGGCAGCTGGACCGATGTTTGCCCCAGAATGTCCCCATGAGCTGGAGCCCTCAAACATCACGTTCCCCACATCAATCTCAGTCCATTTCCTGTGCTGGAGGCCACACGCTCAGCTTTACCACGGTTGGCCAGGAGCTTCTAATTAATGATCCCACCTGGTGAGATGGGAGGGTGCTACCCCCACCGCTCCTGGAGCTAGGGCCGGGCACAGGCTGCTCCCAGGCCCTGGCTGTGCAGAGGGAATCATGGGGGCAGGGGTGTGCCATGCTGTGCATGCTTGGAAAATGCGTGTCCGGAGACTTGAGGGGCTTCCTGAGCTATCAGCTGGGAGTGCTGGCCTCTTGGCCTGCAGGACAGAACCTGGGGAGCCATGGTGTTGCTGTTCACAGATCGCAGGGGCTGCTGGGAGCTCCTCAGCATCAGCTTCTGGGCATCAGAAAGGCCTTATGATCCAGTGAGCCAGCTGCTTGGGGTAAGGCAGGCTCTGAGGGAGGGAAAGCTCTGAGCCCTGGGTCATTCCGGAAAGAATTCTCAGGCCCTGCCCTCAGCTGGGTCTGGGGTGCGTGAGGGCTTTAAGGTTGACCCATCACCCTCTTCACAGCACGATTGCCTCCATTGGAGAAGCAGCTGGTAATGCCTCCCTGGAAGGGACAAGTTCCCAGGGAGTCCCAGCCTCCTCAGGCAATGCTCAACTCAGAAGCAAAGCATCTGTTGTGAATGGTGAGCCCCGAGGCAGGCACAGGCTTTGTTTGGGTCTCAGGTGCCAGCTCTCAAAGCCAGCTGCAACATTCCTGGCCCCAGCCATGGGGTGCTGTCCTGCTTGACCTCTGTAGGTAGCCTGGCATCTTCTCTGAGCTCACAGGAGTGGGGTCATGGTGAGACAGGGGTTTGGGACAAAGGGAGAGAGATACTGAGTCTTTAAAGGAAATGCTCATGAGCAGTTTTAAGTCCGAAAAGAAGTGAGAGCAAGGAAAACAGGCGAAAATTTGTGTGGCTCGACCTGGCTGCTCCTCCAGTCTGGCCCTAATTACAGCCCTTCTATAACCCACAGAGGGGCTTCTCATTCTAGAGATGGCCTGTATGCTCCCTTGAATGTGCGTCTACTTCCTAAATAAACCTCTAAGTCTATGTCTTTGTCTGCTTGTGCTGAAATTCTTTTCCACCATGTATGCTGAGAGTTCCCTCTGGTCCTGAGTCAAATTCCCCCTCCTGTCTGGGAACTCCTCCACCCTTCTCCCCTGACGATGGCACCTTCCCCAGGATGGCTCCGGACTGTCCTTGCCTCAGATGCTGGAGTCTCAGGCTGTGGCTGGGTCTTCTCAGTGAGCAAAGCACTTTTGGTCTGTCGCTGGGCTCGGCATCTGATGCCTGATATTCGGATCTGGGCAAATGGACGCGCAGATCAGAAGAGGATTCCGTAATAACTCCCATTTCTTGGCTCTGTCTCCTATAAGTTTTCTGGTGGTCTAAGATGCTGACACAGCCACAGGGTTTTTTTGGTTTTTTTTTTTGTTTTTTCTTCAGGGGCTGGTTGGGTGGATTTGACTCAGTTCAAACCCACATCATAACCTTCAGGTGCCTATTTTGAGCAGAGTCCTTGGTGGTGGTGGAGATGTGTGGGCAGGGGGGAAGAGGTCCACTGGATCGTGTTCCCACAGAAAGCACATGATCTGGTGAGCCAGGGGGGCAGAGACATATTGTGAATAGTCCCACTCCCTGGCCGGTGGGTTGAGCTCTCGGAAGGTATAGAGTGCAGAGATCCCTGTGTTCAGGGTTCTGGGGATGCTGTTTCTTAGCTTATTTCTTAGCTATGTTGCCCTGGCAACTCCACCTAACTTCTCTGGGCCTTCGTTTTCTCATCTTTCAAATGGGGATAGTACCAGCCCTGTAGAATTACTGTGTGTGTCACATTCCTGTACATCCAGAAAGAGGAAGGCCTGAGCTGAATGGTGGCTGTCGTCTAGGACTTTAGGAGGGGTCTAGTTAGAGAGCTCGGAGACGGGGGATGCAAGCCCTTCCCCCTGGAAAGCCTCCATGCACTTACTGAGCTCAGTCCTCAGCCATGCAGACTGAATGTGTGTGGAGGACGGGGAGGGCTCCCTGGACTGGTCCAGAAGTGGGGGAAGGATTGACTGTAGGTAAAATGGCAGGGAAGACAGGAGAAAGTGGGGCTGTAGGTGTTGCTCAAAAGCTTGAGCCCCAGCACCACGTACACAATAAGTGTCAGAGAAACAAAGGCCACAAAGAGAGAGAGAGAGAGAGAGAGAGAGAGAATGGGAGGAGAAAGTGAGCCTAGGAGCAGGAGCTGGGTGAACATGGGCAGGAAGGTACAGGGCTGGCTCAGGGGCAGCCACTGGGGGAGGAGCATGCTGGGAGGGAAGGGGCTGCCCCTTTATGTAGAGTCAGTGCCTACTGTGTGCTAAACACAGCTCTAAATGCTGTGTCTAGCATGCACTGAAAATATAAAACAGCTCATTGATTCCTTGCCATAGCCTCTGAGGTAGCTGTAAATAGCTCCATTTTGAAGATGAGGCAACAGAGGCTCAGAGAGGTGAAGTCATCTCTCAAGAACACACAGCAGGTAGGGGGCAGTGGTAGGACTGGAGCCCAGAGAGGGTAGGGTATGGGCTGGTATGACATAGATAGGAACTGCCAGTCCTGGGTGGGGAAGTGAAGGATGGAGGCTGAGGCTCTGCTATGGTTTGGATAAGTTTTCCTCAAACACCCAAATGTTGAAAGCTTGGTGTCCAGCCTGTGGCACTGCTGGGAGGCAGTGGAACCTTTAAGAGGTGGGGCCTAGTGGAAGAAAGTGAGGCATTGGGGGCATGCCCTGGAAGAGGACAGTGGCACCCCAATCCCTTCCTGGTTCTCTTTTTTGGTATCCTGGCCACAATCAGATGAAGACTCCTCCTCTGCCACATGACCCCCACCACGATGTTCTGCCTCCTGCAGGCCCAAAGGCAATGGAACCAGCCGACCATGGACTGAAACCTCTGACACAGTGAGCCAAAGTGAACCTTTCATTCTTATAAGCTGTTTATCTCAGGTATTTTATCACAGTGATGGGACACTAACATAAGACCCCCGCCCCAAATGGGGTGGCAGAGCTACTCAGGAGGCCACCACATTAATAAAAATGCCCTCTTACCAGACAGGAGCAGAGGGTGGGGTTGGGGAGCCAGGAGACAGAGACCTGGGACACAGGATGCAGACCTAGCAAGGTGACAGGAGCATGCATAAGGGAGATGAGAACTTTGGATTCTGTAACCTCTGAGTCCCCAGTAAGGTCCATCACGATGTTGGGATATAAGAAGAATTACATATTTCTTAGTCCCAGTTCCTGACACAGGGGTCCTGAAGCCCTTGTACTTTGCTGAGGAACAGGTGCATCTTTCCTTCTAACGTGGAAGCTCCTGATGGGCTCCTGGCTGGGGCTGTCACCAGAGAAACCAAGCCGTGATTAGAAGCTTGGAACTTTTAGCCTTCTGCCCCTGAGGGACGGGGAGGAGCTGTAGACTGAGTTAGTAATCAATCATGCCGAGGTAATCAAGCCTTCATAAAATTTCTGAAAGATGAGATCTGGGATGCTCCTGGATTGGTAAGCACACGGAGGTGCCGTGAGGGTGGCACGGCTGGAAGAGGCATGGCAGCTCCGTGCCTTCCTTGTGCATCTCTGTACCCTTTGTTGTGATCTTTAGAATAACCCAGGAAATATAAGGAAATATTTCCCTTAGTTCTGTGAGCTGTTCTAGCCCATTATTGGACCTGAAGAGGGCTGGTGGGAGCCTCCAATTTTTAGTCCCAAGGACTTGGACTTGGTGCCTGAAGAGAGAGCAGCCCTAGTGGACTGAGCCCTGGGCTGTGGGTCTGCGCTGCCTTCACTGTATGGTGTCAGAGTGTGTGAGGGCAGAGAAGAAGCGGAGGCTCTTCCTTATGCCAGTATACTTTGGAATTGGGTGCTGAGTGGCACTTTGCTGTCCCAGGGTCAGAGACTGGTCTTCATTCCCTCCTCTGCCCCATGAATCTGATTGTAGCCCAGGGTCTACATCTGTGCACGTTCCTAGTCCACAGCCTGGCACGTATCAGGTGCTCAACTAATGTCTGTGGACTGACTGGATGGATGGATGAGACCATGGTCCTCCCCTACCCCCAGTAAGGGAGTTCCAGTTCTGGGCTTTTCCTGTTTGTCAGAGTCCCAGAATTTTCACTGTGAGGCTAGCTTATGTGAAGCCCAGGTCCTGGCTCTGGCCCTCACCTGAGAAGAGGACAGGGGAGGCCCTGGCAGGGAGCAGGGAGAAGGCTCAGGCCAGAGCTGAGATTCTGGCTGCTCCTCCTCTACCTTGGGCCCTGTTCAGGCAGAACCTGTGCCCCAGGAGCCAGATGGGCCCCAAAGGTGCCACCTCACAGGAGCCAGTGGGTCTGGCCCAGCCTCGTGTTCCCTCCTGGGCCTGGCAACAAGCTTCTGTCTAAATATAGCTCTTGGTCTAAGCTGGAGAGATTTACGGGACCACAGTCCTGGGACCAGGCTGCCAGTGACAGGAGGGAATGGGGATGAGTCCTCCCTGCCTCCTCCCTCTGCTCCCCAAGGTCAGGGAAGGACTCGGTGGAGAGGAAGGGTTACTCATTCAGAGGTTTTCATTGAGCTTGATCTCAGGGCACAGTTAAGGGGGGTGGGGGGAGCAGGTGGTGGTGGGGAGGGTGAAGGGGGAAGGAGGAGGGGGAGAGGAGAGCAGATGAAGAGGATGGAGAGAGAGGGGTGGAAGGAGCCGAGGGAAGAGGCAGGGAGGACAGAAGTGGGGAGGCACAAACAGAGGATGCAGCCATGGAGCTGAGTCTGGCTGAGAGGGTGGGGACCGGAAGTCATATGAAGGAAGCAGGCTTTCTTTTCTGAAGCGTCTGAGCTGGCTTCCAGGAAGCGGAGAATGCAGATGCTCAGTCTAACTTACAGAATGTGGGACCTGGAGTGAGGACCCAAAGATTCCAGGACTTTCAGCAGCCTTCCCGCCCTGGGTTCCTGCCAGGGCAGGTGGGCTTCCTATAGAAGATGCATACTCCTCCCTCCAATCCAGGTCAGCCTCCAAGGCTCCTGGGGAGGCTCCTCCCCATCCTGCTCTTCTCTTTCTCTCTAAAACCAGTGGCTCTCCCTCACTCCTCCGTCCTTCTCCCATACCTGGATCCTGGAGAGGGAGGGAGGCAAGGAGGGGAGGACTGGCCAGCAGGAGGCTCTAAGCGAGTCACTTAGTCTAAAACCATCTCCCTAAGAATCAACTCATCTGGTGTCCAGTTCGCCTAATAGTCACTCTTTGATTTGTTTTGACATACATCCAAATGTTCTAAAAATAGCCTGACATTAAAATTAAATTTTTGTTAAGGGAAGAGAATCAGGAGTCAGGTTGCCTGGTTGTAGTCCTGGTCCTGCCCTTTACCAGTTCAATGACTTTGGGCATGGGGACCTCACCTCAGCTTCCTCATCTGAGAAGTGGGGATAAGGATGGTCTTATCTCCTTGGGTTGTTGTGAAGCTGCAGATGGGTGATGCATGTCGGTGCTGCCTATGTCAGCCCATTCAGTAATAAGCAGATTGAGTGAGCTGCCCTTCCCCCACTCCAGAAGACTGGAAATGACATCTTAAAAAATTAGAATTCTGAATAAAGTGATTTTGGACAAACTGGCTGAGGAGGCCTTAAAATGTCTGCAATTAGATAAAGTAGAAAATGACAGCAAAGAGGATACAGAACAGTCCCATCATTTGTAAACCTCTGCAAATTTGAGACTTCCAAGAATACAGAATTAAGCAGGCAGTGCCCTCAGACAAATAAAACAAAATAACAAGCCCCCAAATCAAAAAACAATAACAACAAAAAAACTGAAAACACCAAGAAATTGGCAAAAAGACACTGAATTGGCTGATCAGATTAGAAAACACTCAGGAGGGGGTTGAATTTTGGGGAACAGTCATTAAATGAATTTGCTTCTGGCAAAGGGCCCCTGAGCCCCAGGCCCTGTAGATCTTCCCGTGTGCTGGGCAGTGGGTGAGGCGTGGAAGGCCTTGGACTTGGGGTGGGTCTGTGCAGAAGGTCCAGGTTCCTGGGGCAGGCAGAGACTGTCAGGACTTCCTTGTGTTCTCTCTCTTCTTTGCTGAGCCTTTTGGGGGCAGCTGGGCCCACCAGAAGCCAAGTCCCAGGATAAGAGACCCTGGGAGACTATTCCTGTCCAAAGGCAAGGGGCTGGACCAGTGGGGCTGATAGGCTCTTGGGGTCTCTGCAGAGGGGTGGGCAAGCTGCTTGTAAGGTTGCACTCTAGGACTTTGGGTATCCTGGCTGAGTATCATTTATCTGAAATACTTGGGACCAAAATGTTTTGGATTATGGTGCTTTTCTGGATTTTGGAATATTTGAATAGACTTTACTGGTTGAGCATCCCTGATCTGAAAATCCAAGCAGTTGTTTTTCTCAGTAAGCTTTGGATTTTGGAACTTTTCATCTGCATTCTTTAGCTTTCCGGAACCTCCACTTCCTGTGTCCAGATAACCTTCCCTAGGTTTGAGGAAGGTTTAGCATAGCACCTGGCACGCAGCATAGTGCAGGTTATAGAGCTGTCTCCCAAGCAGCCTCCCCAATAGCCTCCAGGGGAGCAAGGCTTGTTGGATTCTTCCAGGGTGTGGGGGTGTGATCTGGGCTAGCGTGGCCTCTCCTCTCATGGCCACCAGCTGGAACTATGACAGTGTAAATCAGACCAGGCTCCTCCACTGCATAGAGTCTCCATGTCGAGGGATAAATTTCAGGTCCCATCACGTGGACTGCCACACCGATCTCTCCTGGGGCTGGGGGCTGGGGCCGGGGGCTGGGGCCTGTCACCTGCTCACTCTTCCTGGTCCTCCTCTCCAATAGCCCATCTCCCCTTCTGCAGACCTGTCACCTCCCACCAGGCTCCTTCACCTCCTATCAGCGTTCTCATAGCGTTATTCACTTTTCCTTAGATCCAATTTCCAGTTTGTAAACACACACTATTTCCTTGCCACTCTTCCTGCCAGGTCTGCTTCTGGGCCATGAACTCCACAAGGGCAGGAGCCATGGGTGGACTTTTGTCGCTTGTGTCCTGCAGCAGTGCCCGTGCTTGGTCCTTGTTCAATGCAGGTTGGATGAGTGAGAGGGCTGGGAGCCAGGCTCCCTCTGGGCTGCTTCGGCCCCTCTCCCCACCCCCGTGCCTGTTCCGGCTCTCAGGTTCTCATTTCCCAGTGAGCAGAACTCTCAGAATAGTTGGCCAAGGACCCAGAACTAAATCCTATCACCACAAAGGCCCAGGCTGAGGAAGGTTGGGCTTTGGGCAGAGAAACTAAGGAGTAACTTTTCTCCAGCTGATTGCATGCTGAGTAACTTTGGGCAAGGAACTAGTTTCTATCTCAGTCTGGGGTCATCAGGAGAGGTCAGGGCAAGGCCTGGGATGACTCTGAAGTCACAGTAGCTTCTGAGATCTCCAGTTCAGACACCCCAGAACCCAGGCCACTCTCCCTCACACCCTCCACCACGCTGGGCTCTGAAGCAGTGAATGGGAGCTCTTTTCTGTCTATCAGACTTAGACAGCTGTCACCATGGCCCCCACAAGGAAGGGCTGAAGAGCAGACCTCTCAACGCTGGTTCTCGTGGTGATAGGGGTCATGAGAATGGTGGGGACGTGAGGTTAAGGGAATAAGTTTACAAGATGGGCCCACTGTGCAGACCTCCATATGCTTTTTTTTCCCCCCAGAAGCAAGTTACCTGAAGCCCTGCCTGGCTTAGGTGGACAGGCTGTGTTGCCTTTCTTAGCAAACTACCTGTTATCTGCAGGAGAAATGCAGGCACCAAATAATGTCAATAAGAGGAACCCAGGTTACCCTGAAGGGGGGACACTTTTGAGACCCTTTGCACAGATCAGATCCCCAAACTTGGGGAGATAAGGATAATATCTCCTAACTATAAAATCTAATAGGCTTTATGGTTAAGAATCCATTTAGAACCTGTCAGCATGGACTAAAGTGACCGAGAGTTGTCATGGTTGTGGGGACTTGAGAGTCTGATGTCATTTTGCTGTCAAGAGGTAGACCTGGAAAGGACTCTCTGGAAACTTCTTTGGGATTCCCACTAAAACTGGAGTGCAGGAGAGGCATACTCCTCTGAGAGGACCCACTCTCTCCCTTGAGAGTGTCCCCTTTCCCTTTCCTTATCCCTTCCGTAGACTCATGCCTGTTTCTCTAAGTGACATTGTCTGAAATCTTTCTGACTTGATCACACGAATCGGGGTTTGAAGGGGTTCTTGGTGCTGCCTATTTCTCCAAAGGCCCTCGCCCTGGAAAAATGGAAGCCCTATCCTGAGGGGGCAAAGAACTTAAAGCCCAGCACATCTGGGGGTGCAAGGGTAAATGGTGAGCCCCCTCTACAGCTTCCTCTGCCCCAAATGCATTCAAAGGGCCTAGCAGAGCAGGATGCACGGCTGTAACACCAGATGCTCAGGAGGTTGGAGCAGGAGGATCGCAAATTTGAGGTCATCCTGGGCAATTTAGCTAGACTCTGTCTCAAAATAAAAATTAAAAAAGGGCTGGAGATGTAGTTCAATGGTAGAGTACTTGCTTAGCTTGTGTGAGACGTGGGTTCAGACCCTTGGCCTCACTCATGCTAGGCACGTACAAGGACCAAAAAAAAAAAAAAGAATGGATGGCAGGCCCATGGGGACATGGACCACACCTCAGCACAGTGCACAACCCCCAGCCCTGATCAGGCCCTCAGGAGGACAAAGCCTCTGTTGTCATCATGCCTGAAAACACCACAGCCAGTGTTTCCTGGGTGCCTACTGCACACCATGCTCAGTCACATGGTCCACTTGCATTGTCTCAACCATTCCTCAACTAACTATTCAGAAAGCACCAAATCACTTTCAGTTCATGATGAGAAGACTGAGGCTTGGAGAGTCTGAGTGGCTTGTACAAGGTCACACACTCAGGCGCAAAGCAAGGATTTGAATAGGCTCTGTGGGCAAAGCTGCCTTCCATGGTCAGTAGATGCTCACTACATGATCGTTGCATGAATAAGTCTTCCTTATACATCTAGGGACATTGAGAGCCAGGACACGGCCCCCTAGGCTGGTCTATGGCACGGTCAGGACAGGAAAAAGCCTCCTGACTTCAGTCTGGCTCTGTCCCTCTTTGCCCTCTGCAATATTTTAATGTAATTCTTCTTTGTGAAAAGTGTCACCTAGGAAAACCTGAGACTCAGTTTCCCCATCTGTGAAATAGGAAGAGAGTTGGTGGTAGATTCCTCCTGCATGTTTCTGGGAATCTGTGACTAGGAAGTCACACCTACTACTTCCTCAGCTCCTTCTATCTCCCTCCATCCTTTCACCTCCACTCCCTTGGGCTGACCCTGACTCTGAACAGAAGGCATGGGGGTAGGGGTAGTGGAAGTCCGGAGTCTTAAGAACCTTTCAGACACGTTGAATTTCTTGAGTCCCTCTGTCCCCTGGCTCATTTGGTATCAGAGTACAGGTAGGGATATGTTAAGAGGAGGGCTGAGGACAAGGTGACTGTGGGTGGCAGGCAGCTTTATGGTGGTCTACCCAGGTGTGGGGGGGAAAGGGCCAGAGCTAGGTGGAGAAGGAAGTTCAGTGTCCTGCAGGGGAAATGGAGGCAGGATCCCTGGGGGAGCAGAGAGAATGGGCTACGGACAGTGAATTTCTTGTCTTGAAGGACAGGTCCTGGTCACTGGAGTGTGGCCCTAGAGCCCCTCTGCTCATCCAAAAGGCCTCCCTGTCACATCCCAGGTGGTTAGTTTCCCCCTCCACCTGTCCCCTCATCAAGCCTGGGATCTCCATACCATCTTGGAACACAGGAACCACCAAGGACAACCCAGCCACCAAACCCTGAGATCTTCCCACCCCAGTAAGGAGAGTGAGGAGCTTCAGCTCCTGATGCCACACCATGCCCACCGGCTCTTACCTGGAGAACTGAGAGCAGGGAGAGCAGGTAGAGGAGGAGCTGTGGGGCACCCAGGAGACCTGGTGGCCTCATGGGTTCCCCCATGCCGTGCCTAGGCGCCAGGGTCCAGGGTCCAGAGCCCTCTTACTCCAGCGCAACAGATCCGTCCCTGGCCCCTCCCCAGGCCTGTCCCTCTGCTCCCGCCCCTGGAGGCTGAGGTAAGGCCTGGGCACCAGGGGCATTCTCCACCACCTCCCCCTAGGGCACCGGTGACTCCGCCCCATTGCCCGCCCTCTCCGGGTTATTTATAGCTGGAGCTGGGCAGCAGCTGCTGTCCTGACAGCCAGGGGACCAAGGTAATGCCTTTTGTCTGCCAGCCAGCACTGCTTGGGCTCTTTCCCCACCGAGGGGTAGGGAAAGAGAGGAGGGGGCCTCAGACTGAAGTCCCTGCCTGAGAACACAGCCGGCTGCCCCTGGACGAGCACTTCCCAAGGCTGCAGGCGATTCCAAGCGTCTGGGGAGCTTTGCTCAGACCAAGCCTAGTGGATAACTGAGATTTGGAGGTGCTGCAAAGTTAAATAATAGTACCGTGCAGGTGAAGTAGCACTTCCTGATAGTGAAACTGCACAGTGGGTAGGTAGGTGTTCTTGTTATTAGAAAATAAACAGGGTTAAAGGAGAATCATATTTTTAACCTATTTTTAAATGGTTCAGAAATACATACACAGAAGCAGATGCATTGGAAGGATATTGAAGCAAATGGAGCCAAATGTGAATTATTGTAAGTCTGGGATTTGGGTCATCCTCCAGCTGTTCTTCACCTTTGAAATCAGATCAAAATAAAACGCTAAGCAACAACAAAACAAAATTCAAAACTGTGACAGCAAAAACAACGTCGGGGCACCAGATCCACCAGAGATCCCCAAATCCACAGCTCAGGAGGGGCCAGAGGGCCTAGTAGTGGGGACAGGGGCAGGCCTTGTAGTGGGTACCAGACAGCAGCCTCAGGAGTGTTCCTGACAGGTGGGTGGAGCAGGGTTTAAATGCTTAAGCAGCAGTTGTTAGGACAGAGAGGAAAGCATTCAAGGAATGTGATTAAGCGTGAGCAGGTGCCACCAGGGTGGTAGAGGCCTTGGAGGACTCAGCCAAGTTCAAGAACCTCAGACTCTCTGTGCTTCCTCTGGTCTCCCTGCCTGCATCACTTTCCTGTCCTTCAGGGCCTCTCCTCCTCTACCCAGTTCCTCCAGGCAGCCTCTTGTCTGTCTCTCTGAAGTCTCACAGGCCTGAGTCTCACCAGTTTAGAGTTGCCTTCCTGTCTACCATGGATGAGTATGGATGGGCCCTGTCTTCCACTTCTGCTTTTCTTCCCCCTTGTCTCCCCTTCGGCACAGAGCGTGGTGCAAAGGAATCTGTGTGGAAAAGCTGAGGAAGAACTGGCCAGAACTATTCCTTTGTTTGAAGGTGACAGGGCAAAAATCCCATCTCAAGTCCTGGGACAGGAAATGGCTTTAGTGATCCCAGCTAGATGGGCTTGGTCAGAGAGGGCTCCCTGTAGGAGGTACAGGGCCCAGTGGGACTTGGAGGGGTGGGCAGGCCTGGAAAAAGTTGATGAGCCAGCCTGAGACCAGATAGTTCTGTCGAGTGCACTGAAGAATCATCTCAGTGGGCACTGAGGGCTAAGGCCCTTAAGGCCAACCTCATGGCCTTTCAGGGGGCATGGGGAGGGAAGGGCCATGGAGGAACACAGAAGAGCTGGCTGTAGGCATCTGTGATGGGAGGTGAGACAACTCCAGGGCTGGTGTAGCTGAGGGGATGAGGGAGGGGGGCTTCCTGGGGGAGGTGCTACAGAGCACCTTGAAGGGCTTAGACCCATGGAGAAGTGGGGCCTCCACCCCACTTCTGGAGGTGGCAAAGAGCTGGGCAGGTGCAGGACAGCTTGATGGGGGACCTGGCTGGGGAGGAGACAGTGTGGGGCCCAGAGAGCCAGAGACAGGCTGGAAGGAAGTAGCTATGGGGCAGGCTCTGCCCAGCACAGCCCAGATCCCTCCCTGTGCAGAACGTTCTGTGTGCCGGTCTTAGTCAGCTTGGCTGCTATAACAAAATACCATACACATAACTAAGATGTTATTTCTTACTCTTCTAGAGCTGGAAATCTGAGATCAGGCTGCCAGCATGGTGCGGAGCTGACAAGGGTCTTCCTGGTTTGTAGAGAGCAGACTTTTTGCTGTGTCCTCACATGGCAAAGAGGGCCCTGGCCTCTTCCTCTTCGTATAATGGTACCAATCCCATCTTGGGTTCTATTCTCATGACCTCATCTAAGCTTAAGCACCTCCCAAAGGCCCCACCTCCAAATATCATCACACTGGGGCTAGGGCTTCACGCATGCATTTTGGGGCGACATAGATACTCAGTCCTTAGCACTGTTCTTGCCCTGGCTTTTCTTTGCAAATAGATCCCCTCCCTAACCCGGAACTCTCTTTGGAGAGAAATTAGAATTAACTTTTTGCACAGTTGGGATCCCAAAGTACTCAGGAATTTGTATCCTCTGAACTCCCCAAGGGCAGCCTGAGCTTGCACTGATTGGTCCTCCTTTCCCTGGAGGTGGGACCAACCCACAGCTCCCTGAGGGACCAGGCCAGGCTGGGACTTGGCCTGGGATCTTTCTGTACTCTGTCCTGCTTTTCCCCTTACCCAATTCTCTTGTGAGCACTTCGTTTACACATCGCTCCATAGGAATCCTCATCCTGGGAGCCTCTGATGAGAGGTCTGGGTTTGACCCTATAAATGAAACACGTTAACAGCAGTAATAAAAAAAACTTAGAGCCTCTGGGGTTTTCTCTGGACAGCCTTCTCCACTTTCCCAGCTTGCTCTGTAAGGTGAAGCAATGAAAAGGTCTAGATGAGTTTGGCATCCCAAGATGGAGGAGAGGCAGAGGACAAGGAGAAGGAGGGAGGAGAGGGGACAAAGACTGTGGACATAGGCCAGGTGCCAGGAGGGACAGGTGGAAGAGCTGCCCAGTGGTGGAGAGTGATCGATGAATGTTAGCAACAGCCCTGTAGTTATCCTCTGCTGTCCCCCATCTTCAGCTCATGATACAGGGCAGCCTGAGTCGGTGGTATTGGGGAATGAGGTGGAGGTGTCTTGGCCCAGTGTGGATAAAGGATTGGGAGAGGTCAGCAGTGGCAGGAAGTGGGAGGCAGCACTGGATATTGTTTGGTCCCAGAATGGTGCTGTCCTTCTGAGAAGCGCTTCATCCTCCACTCCAGAGTCGTACGGTGGTTTTCCCCCCCTTCCCATCATTCCCCTTATGGGAATGACGCGTCTCCCAAATTTCACTTGTTGGAAAATTGGTCCCCAGTGCAGGGGTATTGGGAGCTGGTGATTGGGTCACGAAGGCAAGGATTAATCAATTGTGGATTAATGGGCTATAGCAGTGATGGCTTTACTGTAAAAGTTTGCTCTCTGTGGCCTGCTTGTTCTGTCTCATCGTGCAGTGTCCTCTGTCCATGTCACCTTGCCCCAAGAAGGTCCCTCCAGATGCTGGAGCCATGCTCTTGAACTTCCCAGACTGCAGAACTGTTAGCTAAACAAACCTCTTTTCTTTGTAAATTGCCTCGTTTCAAGGGTTTTTTTCCTTGTTTTGTTTTTGTTTTTGTTACAGCAACAGAGAATGGACTAAGACAAACCTTTTTAGATATTTATTTTCTGTTTTCATTTTAGTTTATTTTTTGGTAGTGAGGATTGAACCCAGGGCCACTTAACCACTGAGCTATGTCCCCAGCCCAATTTTATTTTTTCTTTTGAGATAGACTTTCACTAAGTTGCTTAGGGCTTTGCTAAGGTGTTGAGCCGGCTTTGAAATTGTGATCCTCTTGCCTCAGCCTCCTGAGTCACTGGGATTATAGATGTGTGCCACTGTGTCTGGCTTTGGTATTTGTTTTCTTAATTTCCCTCTTTCTTCCATGAGAAAAACATTTTTTTTTTGGTGGTCCTGGAGATTGAACCCAGGGATGCTCTTCCACTGAACTATAACCCCAGCACCTCCCCCACCCACTTTTGGGGGTTTTGCTAAATTGCTGAGGCTGGCCTTGAATTTATGATCCTCCTGCCTTAGCCTCCTTAGTTGCTGGGATTACAGGCATGTGCCATTGCACCTGTTACCCTGTGAAATTTCAATTTGAGTAGATTGCAGGATCTGTTATGCACTTGATTCTCTGAGGAGTCATCGTCAGTGCTATATCTAAGATTGTCCTGCCTCCCAAGAACTGATTCTGCCTCCCTGGGAGTGCATGCTCTCCTCCAACCCTGTGATATGATTGGCAGTTGGCTGCTGTGGATTTGCCCAAAGCAATTGATTTGGCTGGGCCCTCACTTTGCTGACCACAGTTAGTTGATACAGGAATGGATGGCTGATCTGAAATCACCCAATCAGAGCCCTCTCCTGGGTTTTTTAATCTTTAAAGAGAGTACCTGTTCTCTCACAGAGAACTAGAGAAACACCAAGAGCCATTGCCGTGTGGTGAGCCAAAGAGAAGGCCTGAGCTTCTACACAGAGAGGATCAGAGAACAAAGGAGAGAAGGGTCTGGTGGACTATTGGAAATGAAGCCACCAGCCTTACCTTTAGTGAGGGAGCTTTCCAGTAAATCTTCCGTTGTGCTAAGGCTAGTTCCAAGTTGTTGGTTTTTTTCCATTGTTCGTCCCTGGAGAATTCGGATCAACACAAGAGGGATCAGGAATTGAGCAGTTGTAGAATTCAGAGTAAAAGGTGGCCAGGGAAAGACACCCCATCCCCAAGTCTGGGACCCAGCACTGTTGGCAAGAGCCCATACTAAATTCAGCCGGGGAGGGGTGGTTGGGTCACTGTATGTGGCCATGAAAGGAAAGGATGACTTTGAAGGGCTGGAGGACGTAGGGGCATTTGGGTTGCTTGTGTCTGTGTGTAGGGGAGGGTCAGGGAGATCAGCATTCTTAGAAGATTTTCTTGGGAAGCAATGTGGTCTTGGCTTGGAGGCAGAGTCTGGAATTAAGGAGGCAGAGCAGGCTGGTACAGTAACTCAGACAAAAGGTAAGAGGGTCCTTTCAGTCTGGGAAAGGTTCTAAGGAAAGGCAGGGCCTGTGTGACCCAGAACCAGTGCTCTGCTCTGTAGGGGAGCCATCCCACTGACCCACTGGGACTGCAGGCAAGGTGTCTGAGTTATGCAGAGGGAGCCCCTCTCAACCCACCCCAACCTGTGGCCAGGTGATGTCCCTAGGTATGTGAGGCTGTCTCCTTATTTTTG
This sequence comes from Aplodontia rufa, assembly GCA_004027875.1. NCBI lineage: Eukaryota > Metazoa > Chordata > Mammalia > Rodentia > Aplodontiidae > Aplodontia > Aplodontia rufa. Next base: position 33,091 of record PVKS010011808.1, on the reverse strand, counting down.
CTGTGGTCACCCAAATGTAACCTCAGACTGCAGTCTGCTTTTGCCACCCAATTTGGAACGTAATTCTATGGCACTGTTGAAAGACCAAGCATCGATTTTGCTCATTTTTAATTTTTAATTTTTGTTCCATGAGTTCTATGGAATATTACTGTGTTCTCTCTCTGTCCCTCTTCCCCTGCTCTCTCTTCCTCCCAAAATCCCAGTTGAGGGAGATCAGGTCCACACATTCATCTCTAAAGAACAACAAATCATCATGTTTGATTAGTAGAGATTAAGTCGGCTCTGGGGGAGTTTTACCTGCTCACAAAGGAGCCCTGAACTTTTGCCTGAGAACAACTGCAGGGCTTGTATTTTCTGGAATAGTCAGGCTCAAGGTCTGACTGGCCCTCAAGCCTGGCTCCAGGAGTCGTGTCTGTGGTTTCACAGCTGTCCCCTTGTCCTGTGTGCAGGCTCCTCCCAGGGGCAGGTGCCAAAGGCTGGGCTGGGCGGAAGTCTCTGGAGGGGTCCGAGGGTGGTGCAAGACAGGCCCCTTCTAGCATGGGAGGAGGTAACCTGTGAGGCTCTCTAGGATCTGCTCTGTGGGGCCCGCCTGCTCCAGTGGTTACTGTGGCCCCTGTAATCATGTTCTTGCTGTCTCTACCCTTTTCCCCTCCGACCCCCTACCAAGAAAATCACAAGAACATCCGCCCCAGCTGGCCACTGTGAGGAGCAAGCAAGAGCTTGTGGCCTGCCACTGACAAGGATTGTGAGGGAGGATTGTCCTTGTTATAGTCATGTGTCACTTGATGATGGTGACACATTCAGAGAGACACATTGTTAGGTGATTTTGATTGTGTGAACATCACAGGGGGTCCTTACACAAATCAAGATAACTGTGTCATCTAGATGATGTAAGGTTACAGGCCCACCAATGTATATGTGCCCCGTGGGTGATTGACGCATCCATACGTGGTGTGTGAGTGTATTTTATTTCGTTTAGTTCAACGTCAATAAGCACTGAGGATCAACTGTGTACACGATCCCATGCCAGGCATGACGAGGATGCAGAATGGAGTAGGCTCTTAGCAAAAGCTTGTTGAGGGACTGAATGAACAGGAGTCTCAAGGCTACAGGTGTGGAGTGATCAGGGATGAGGAATTTAAGGTAGCCCTTGCACAGTGGGCAGGTTCTAGATGCTTCCACCTGATTCTGCCTTTTCTGGACTCCTCCAAGAGCACTGGCTAGAAGGTAAAAAATAGTTTTTAATTGTATCTTATTTATTGAACAACTACTAAGCTCAGGGTGCAGGAAGGGAAGGCACTTTGGCTGTCCCTGCTTGGTGGGGAGACAGACGAGGCAAAGGCTGGGCGAGTGAGCGTGGAGTCACCAACACCCCCACCCAGACAGTGGGGTTGAGGGAGGTGAGGAGGAGGTTGAGTAGAGCTCAGCAGGGTGAGGGTGGGGTGGGGCCAGGGGAAGTGGAGGGCATTGCAGAAGGAAGGAGGGAGCAACAGAGGTGAGCAAGAACTAGCAGCAGGCGGTTTGCAGTCTCCCTGGTAGGGGGTCCTCTGCCTCCTTCTCTTGGCTCTGAACTTGAACTGGGAGAGGTGATCTCAGTCTTTCTGCGCTGTTTACCAGTTGGGAATCCTTGTAAAATAGGGCTTCACCTGGGACCTCAAGCTCTCATCTGTGAAATGGGGCTAAGGATCATCTCCAAGGCCGGCTGCTCTATAGCCTCACATTGCTCCCAGGTTGTGGACGAGGCTGTAGAAGCATGGATTTGCAAGTGCTTGGCCCCCTCCGCAGGGCTCCTCTGGTCTCTGCTTGGCATGTTCTGGTCTGGGGTAGATGGCTTCATAGGCAGACACTCTGGTCTTCAACATGGCCCACTGGTGGGTGGCAGCCCTGCTTTGTTCCCTTGGTCCAAGACAGCCTGCCACTGATGAGGGTTGAAGTTCACTGCCTTCCATTCTTTTTCTTTTCTTTTTCTCAGTACATGGAATTGAACCCAGGGCCTTCAACATGCTAGGCAAGCACTCTACCACTCAGCTACATCCTCAATCTTTTTTAAAAAATTTGAGGCAGAGTCTCTATGTTGCTCAGGTTGGCCTTGAACTTGTGACTGCCCGGCCGTAGGTTCCTGAGTAGCTGGGATTACAGGTGTGAGCCATCATGTGGGGATCACTGCTTCCCATTCTGAGCTCTTCTTCTCCATGTCCTCAGCTGTTTTTAGAACCGGGCAAGGCTCTGGAAAGTACAAATGGACATGGGGTTTGTGATGGCCACAGCTGGCACCTGCTGGTTCATCCTCCCACCTTCCCATGACATACAGAGGTAACTGGTAGCGCTGAAGCCAGAATTGAGTCAGGAACAAAGGCCCGAGGCTGGTGCCACACTGCTCCGTACCCTGCCCTCTAGCTCCATGCAGTGACCTGTGGAAAAAGAGAAGCCAAGTCCCCACCGGGTGAGGCTGCTTTCTCCTTGGCCTCCTCCATCTGTATCTCTTAGCACGTGGTGACAGCTGTCCTTTGGGATTTAACCCAAGTTGCTGTGAGCATGCTATTCTGCCTCCCTGGGGGGTGGAGAAGGGGTCGGTGACCTCTCTGGTGTTTATGTGTTCCAGGGAACATATGTTCTCATAGTCACCTCTGCTCAGACTCCAGACTTCCAAGCTCTGCAGGAGGCTGTCCTGCACCCTGCTGCCACTCATTGGCTGCACCTGGCCTCTGCAGGCTCAGGCTCCCCCTGCTCTTGCAGGGTGGGAGGTGGGGGCGGAGTGGGGGAGGGCATATTGGGGGTGAGGGAACTCCCTGCCTGCCCACTGTGAGGCCAGGGCAGCCTGCAGTCTGATTTCCATTAGGGCAGTGTGATGGGATTTGTTTAATGGAACTGCTCTTGTGGTGGGTAAGTGTGCCCCCTGGCTCTCAGAGAGGTGGGTGAAACTGTTTAAATAACAGCCACTGGGCCAGCTCCTTTCCCCTGTCCTTTGACCTGCTGTGATGCCCCCTCACAGGTCTCAGAATAGTCCTACCATTCTGTTTTTGCCAGACTCTGTCAGTCAAGAGCTCTCCAGAGAATAACCAGTGGGGTATGTTTCTAAGATAGATAAGTAAATAGATGATAGATAGATAGATATGATAGATAGATATAGATGATAGATATGATAGATAGACAGATAGATATAGATGATAGGTAAATAGATAGATGATAGATAGATGATAGATAGATAGATAGATGATAGATTTTTAGAAATTGGCTCATGCCATTGTGGAGGCTGGCAAGTCTAAAATCTTCAGGGCAAGCTGAAAATACCGGTAAAAGTGGATGTTGTAGTCTTGAGTCTGGACTCCGTGGGGTAGGACAGGTAGCCTGGAAACACAGACAGGGCTTCTGTGTGGCGGTCTTCATTTCATTTTATTTTTTTTAAAGAGAGAAGGACAGTGAGAGAGAGAGAGAGAAAGAATCAATTTTTATTGAGTTTTTCACATGGCCTTCATTGCTTTGACACTTAGTTGTGTACATGGGTTGCTGGGGTTTGAGCCCGTGTACTTGCACATGCCGGGCAAGTGCTGTAACCACCGAACCACTGCTCCAGCCCCCATATGGCAGTCTTGAGGCCAAATTCCTTTGGGAAAACTGCAGTCTTTGGTTCGAAGGCTTTCAACTGATTGGAGGCCCACCTACATTACAGAGCCTCATCTGTTTAACTCAGCCTACTGATTAAAATGCTAATCACATCAAAAAACACCATTGCAGTGCCATCTCCACAGGTATTTGACCAAATAACAGGACACCATATCCTTACTAAGTAGACACTAGACCTTAACTGTCACAAAGCCCCATGCTTGTTTATCTCATAGGCTTCTGTGTCTGAAGCCAAGTGTGGGCTCTGATTGGCTTTGTTTGGAAGTCTCTTAGGTCACATGGACACATGCTGTGCTACTAGGTGGGATGGGGACAGGGTGACCAACCCTTTCCAATGGGTGTAGCTGAAGCTTGTGGTTCTAGTACATCTATTGTGACAGAGTAGAGTCACCTTGTTAGACATAATTAACTCTGGATCATGGGCATATCAATGATTTCTTTTTCCTTTGTGGTTTTCAGTATTCTCCCAAAAGTTTACAAGGACATATAGAAAAATTTTATTTAAAGATATTCCTAGAAATTGGCCTTCAGTGGGCAAGGTTGGCTGTGACTTGTGGTGGGGGAAGGGAATGGTTTGCCCTTAGCCCCCAGGTTGGGGAGTCAGGCTGGGATGTAAGCAAGGGGGCCTGGAGGAGGCCCACTGTCTCCTGAGCCTTGGCCTGGGTCTTCTCCTACCCGCAGCATACCCTTTGTGGTCTCCAGTCTTCACTGGGAGGCTTGGAGGCCAGGGACTTTAGGGATAGTGGGACTTCCAGGTCAATTCTGAGCCTGGAGCCTGGGTACCAGGGGGTGGAAGGAGAGGGGATATGGGAGATCCACTTCAGGGTCAGATTAGGTGCAGAAACCAAACCCAAGCCAGGTTTCTGTGGAGTCCTGGCAGGTGTCAGGAGAGGCTGGCCTTTTTAGGGCTAGTGGAGGCTGAGCCCTGGAGACTGCTTTGTAGAATGCTGTGGCTGGCATTTAACCAGTATGCAAGCCTGACTCTGCTCAGCAAAGATCGGAAGAGGCCATGCAGGCTGATGTCAGGGAACTGCCCTGACCAGGCTTGTGAGCTTGAGGCTGCGAGAGTGTTGAGAAGTGATAGGAGGTTGTGATGGCTGGAACATCCCAGGGGAACCAAAGGATGGATACGATTGGGTGCTGGAGAGAAGGGAAAATCATTCTTGCTGCTTCATGCCCTGGGGAGGCCATCACGCCACTATTCTTAGGAGGAAGTCTATTTAGTGGGAAAGCTAAATTCTACACCAAACCCTTCACTTCTGCATTTCCAAATTTCTGATTTTGTGAGTTACTTGGAGTTGTGCTAACAACAGCTAATGCGTATGTAGCCTTGGTCCTTGCTGGGCATGGTTCTAATCCCTGTAAGTGTATACAATCTATCTTCCGTCTCCACGGGTTCTGGATATACAAATTCAACGAAGCTCAGCTGAAACATATTTGAAAACAAAAATTGCATCTGTCTCGAACTGCACAGACCTTGCCTTCTCCTGTCATGATTCCCTACAGCAGAACAACTATTCACACAACATTTCCATTGGACTAGGAATTGTAAGTAATCTAGAGATGATTTAAATTACACAGAAGGGCGTACGGGATTGTGTAGGTCACATGCAAATGTGACGCCACATTCTACAAAGCACTGGACCACTAGGAATTTTGGCATCCATGGAGGTCTTGGAACCAGTCTGTCCCTGGTACTGAGGGATGGAAGTACTGTAGGGACTTATTTAACCCTCATGAAACCTTCCTGCTGTGTGTCTTTTAGAGATAAGGACCCTGAAGCACAGATAATTCAGGTACTGAACCCAAGGTCATGGAGTTTGTATGTGGTGGGCCTGAGACTTGAACCCCATGGGTCTGCGCTCTTAAACACTGTGCTGAGGTGCCTCTCTGTGGGGAGGGCCACCCCACGTCTCGGCTCCTTAGAAATGCCACTCTTGCTTTCCTAGAGCTTGCTGGGAAATGAGCACATCAGCTCTCCCCGACCCAGCTCTCCTGCTGAATTTCAGAGCCACCCTGAGCATCAAACACTGGCTGCTCTTACACCCAGGAGGGGGTGCTGTTTGTGAAGGGAGAATTGGAATTTCACTCAAAAGCCTTTTCTTTTCATTTCTCCCCTAAGTTCACGTCAAGCAGGTAATGTGCTGATGTTGTAATGAGGTTCGAGGGAAGTACATCTCACAATAGTGTGAACCCAATCATCATGCTTATGAACTACAAAAGGATTTAGTTTTCTCTTCCCTTAAAAAAGATTTTGCTCAAAGCGAGCACTGTGACCATTGATTCGGCCACAATACAAGGTGTTTGTGTGGAGAACTGCGTCTCCCGGCACAGTTGACTAATATTCTCTTTGTCAGGTATAAAGAATATTGACAAAGAAGAGTCAAATTGTCCTGCATTTCCCCTGGCTTCTCAGGAAGAAGGGGAAATTGTTTTTTGAATACATCATGTGTACCCAAGTATTGATTCTGTGCAGTGTCTTATACGCCCATAATAGGGGCTCAAGAGAAACCGATGGATGCAGATTTTTTGGTGAGAATTCTGTCTGCTGCATTCCAGTCTCATGGCCTTGGATAAGTGACTGAAGTTCTCTGGGGTCGCAATTCCCCTGTAAAGTGGAGCTGGTAATAGCTTCTATGGCAGTGCAGATGCATCTTGATTTTACAGTGGGGCTGTGTCCCAACAAACCCATCACAAGGTGAAAATATTGGAAACTGAAAAATGTGTTCATTCGCCTAACCTACTGGATATTACCGCTTAGCAGGAGAGTGCTCCGTTGTTTCCCCTTGAGACCAGGGGGCTGACTGGCAGCTGTGACTCCTGTCACTGCCCAGCATCTCAAGAAGGCATTGCTAGCCAGGTCCAGTGACACATGCATGTAATTCCAGTGGCACAGGATGCTGAGACAGGAGAATGACAAGTTCAATGACAGTCTGTCTCAAAATAAAAGAAAAGACTTGGGATGTAGTTCAGGGGCAATGTGCCCTGGATTCAATCCCCAATACCCCTCACCTCCCCCCAAAAAAGAAGCATTGCTAGCCTGGGAAAAGATTCAAATTCAAAATCTGGATTATAGTATGGTTTCTACTGAAGGTATAGACTGTGTTGCTTTCACCTCATTGCAGAGTCACAAAATTGTAAGCTGAACCATCCTAACTCAGGCACTGTCTGTACCTACCCTGAGGGCTGGTTTTGAGGGTTTCATGAAGGTGACTGAGGTCCTCACCGTGACTTTTGTCTCTGCCATGGATGCCTGAGCTACAGGCGATGTGTGATTCCAGATCATTAGAATCATGGTGAGGACATAGCAGGAACAAGAGAGCCTCTCTCCCCAGTTCCCAGGAAGGGAAAGTGACACACAGAGAAATGTTCTCCTCTTAGCCTAGTACCAGGCTGAAAACCAGACCCAAACTGCTGACTTCCAAACCAAGAGTCTACAAGAGGTGCTACTTTTCCTAGCAGGCCTTCCATTGGTGATTTTCCCAGTAGGAGTGTTTTTAAAAAAATATTCAGAAAATCCCTCAACTCTGGCCCTTATAAAAATAGACCCATAGACACAAGAAAGGGGATCTGATGCAGACCCAGATTTGAGGACTATGATACAGAGAGGGAGCCAGAGGACTTCCTGCAGGGAGGGAGGGTTAGGCTTTTGAGCATCTTTGACTTGTGACCCACCCTGAGGGTGAGTTAGAAGGCCTAGCCTGGAGCTGCTCAAAAAGGTGTCTGGGGGCTGGAGCGGTGGCTCTGCCGTTACAGAGCTTGCCTGGCATGTGTGAGGACACAGGTTCAAACTCTTGTACTACATATACAACGAAGTGTCGGAGCAACAAAAGTCACATGAAAAACTAAACAAAATTGATACCGTCTTTATCTCTCATTGTCCCTCTCTTAAAAGAGAGAGAGAAAAAAAGGAGTCTGTAGGGCCTAGAGTGGTGGCTCAGCAATAGAGCACTTGCCTGGCATGTGGAAGGACCAGGTTCGAACCCCAGCACCACATACACAACTAAGTATGGGAAAAATAAAAACCAAATGAAAACATAAATAAAATTGACTCTCATTCTCACTCTCTCCTAAAAAAAAAAACAAACAAACAAGGGTGTCTGTGGATGTGGCCAGTTTGTGAATTTTTACTTACCCATCTGCAATAAGTACAGAAATCAAGAGTAAGCATTGAGACTTACGGCAAGTGACAGAATAGTTCCATGTTTCTTGAATCTAATACGAAAAATGGAGACATATATTGTGTAGATCTTTACGGCTTATTTCATTGTTCTAGCAATTTATTTTTTATGAATTTCTTGGAAGTACTGACCCACACTTGATTGACAATAATAAGGAAAAAATACTGGTCCTTCATCTTAGATGAGGTCTGAGAAGATCTGCAGAAGATCTCCAGATACTCTTATGCAATTTACGGTCAATATTGCAGCCTGGGCACTGAGCAGCTTTGACCGTCCTGGGAGATTCTAAGGAGCATCCAGGACTGAGAACCAGTGTTGTCTCAATCAGCAGCATCAGCATGACCTGGGATCTTCTTAGCAGGCACTCTCGGGCCCACTGAATCAGAAACTGGGGTTGGAGGATACCAATTTGCAGTTTTAGAAGTGCTCAAGGTCACTCAGGTGCATGCTCAAGTTTGAGAACCAATTCCCTAGAATAAGATCCTGAAGGTCAGGATCTCTTCCTTCTCTCAACTCCATAGGCATCGATGTGCACATGCTGAACCAGAGAACACCTGGAACTGAAGCCTCTCACTGCCCAGTTTCCCCTGTCTCCTTCTCACGTAGGCAACCCACTCACTTTAGCCTGAAGAAATCTCTTCTTTATGACCCTAGGGAAGACAGCATCTCTCTACATTCTCCCTTCTCTCTGAGAAACCCAGTATTGTCTTTTCTTTGTTTGGTTTTACCCTTTCATCACTCATCCATTCTCTTATTCAACCATTTGTTGAACCAAAGTTTACTGAGCTTTCTCTGCACGCAGTTGTGGCATGGGAAGGTGACACAGAGCTGAAGGGAAGATGGGGATAGGCAGGGGATAGGGCCGTGGCGTGCATGACACCTTTCTTGTCCTGCCTTCTGGTGGGACTCTAGTATGTCTGACTTCTGCTCTTGTCTATACCATGGGTGAAGTTTGGAATAAATGAGCTCTAGGTCCCTTCCAGAGGCAGAGACCTAGGCTTCAGAAGGAGGGCTGGTGGCTGGGGTGGAGGGCTGGTCCCTCCCCTGAGCTGCCTTCCCCACTATTCTAGCTCTGATGACCTGCTCACTCCTGCTCTCTCCTCAGCCTAGACTCTTCTCACCTGTCCCTACCAATTTGGAAACCCCCAATTTTTCAGGCCAGGTATGGGGGTGCACAGCACTCATCCTGGCTACTCAGGAGGCTGAAGCAGGAGGATGGCAAGTTTGAGGCCAGTCTGGGTAACTCAGTGAGACCCAGTCTCAAAATAAAAATTAAAAAAGGCTGGGGATGTAGCTCAGTGGTAAATACCTCTGGGATCAACCTCCCGTATGGCAAGAATAAAATAAATAAGAGTTATTTTACTAGCATAAGAAATCATAAATACATTGCCATTGTTAAAAAAGAAAGAAAGAAAAACTTCTCTCTTCGTTCTCTCAATATGAACCACCTTCCTGAGAACACCTTTGATCAGTTTCTTGAGTTTCTACACCTTAAAATTTGCATTTACATTTGCATACTTATTTCCATTTTTGTGAGCTTCTTGTCATAAATGTCATACGATTCAGATGCTCTTTTCATTTAACAGCCTCTTAGCAACCTTTCAGTGCCAGCCCTTTGGAGCTATGTATTTTCGTATGTCATCTGTGCATGCGTTATGACATAAATATGGCATAAAGAGCCATCTCTGCTGTTGACTGCCTTGCACGTCACTAAGGACACACTGTCCTTAGTGATGGAGATGTGGTGCATTCCAGAATTTCACCATTATAGACAATGCTGCAGGGAATTTTTTTTTGCATATGGCTCTCTGTGTAAGGTGCAAATATTTCTCTAGGGTATAAACTCAGAAGCAGAATTGCAGGACTGTATTTTCAGAAATGTACTGAGCTGCCCTCCAAATTGCTGGCCCTCTGGCATCTGGGATTCCCAATATGTCTTACCCTTGTCAACAGCAGTTATTATCAGTCCTCATGCCAGTCTGACAGGCAGGCAGGTGCATCTGATTCTGGTTCCAGTTTGCAGTTTCCTGCCTACTGGAGGCTGAGGATGTTTTTATATGGCTATTGGCCGGCTATTGGCCATTTGTAGAGGAAATGTTCATTGGATGAATTAGGTGTTTGGAAAAGGTACTGATAAAGGAGGAGCAGAGCAATGGCTCTGGGAGGATTGTTCTGTGAGGTTCCAGCACTGACTACTCTAGGAGAGATGTACACTGGGCAGGCTAGGATACAGGTGAGGGCAGCATTTCTGATGCACAGAATGATAAGATCACACCGTCAGTCAAAGCCAAGGCTGGGCCTCTCCCTTGCTTTAGGGGAGCTGGCCCTTGCTGGACCTCACTGCTGCAACTGCCTTAACTCAGGAAACCAACAGATGTGGGGAAGGAAGAGTACAGCCCTTTGGCTACAATTTATCTCTGTTATCAACTGCTGGGTAGTGGACTCCCCAGAACATAGTGTGAGATCAGTTACTCATTTGCTTCTGTTCCTGTACTGTGGGAAGGACTCACTAGAGACAGCGCCACGAGTTGTCTTTCTCTGGGACTGGAACATTCCAGAGAGCTTGCTTGTTCACATGTCTGGAGCATGGATTGGTATGGCCTAGGTGAGCTTCTCTCTCTGTGGTCTCCCCGAGTGGCCCAGTTCAGCCTCATGGCATGAAGGCTTCAGGGAAGTGACACTTTTTCCATGGCAGGTGGCTCCCCCCCGATGAGAAGGTGGAAGCTGCTATGATCTTAATGCCCGGATCTGGAAGCCCCAGGATGTCAGTGACCCTTGTTCCATTGGCTAACCCAGGCACAGGGCCAGCGGAGGGGGAATAGACTCCAGACTCCACCTGTGTGTATGTGTGTGTCTCTGTGTGTGTGTGCGCGTGTGTGCGTGTGTATAGGGAGGCAGGGGCCCTGTTGTGATTTGGTGTTATTCAAGCCCAGCATGCTATTCCAGTGACTTGAAGCTGAAGCAGGAGGATTGCAAGTTTGAGGCCAGCCTGGGCAACTTAAAAACCCTGTCCCAAAATAAAAAAGGCTTGGTATTTAGCTCAGTGGCAAAATACCCATGGTTCAACCCTGGCATTGCCCTCCCCAAAAAAATAGATTGAGGGCTGGAGACACAACTCATCATGTAGCTGTAATCTCCTAAAGCAAATTAAGAAAAGAAAGAATTATAACGACATGGAGTGTCTCCAAGAACCTCAGTCCAGGAAACGCAACTTGGAAAATTCTGTTTCGGGAAACGTCAGCAATAAGTCAGCCTGCACCTTCCACCTTCTGGGGCACCCTGGTCTTGCTTAGTCCTCTTCCTCTTCTCCTTAAATGCAGGGGGAGCCCTTGGCAGAGCAAAATTGCTCCCTCATAGTTGAGAAGTAAGAGAAAGTGGAAGAGACCAGGGCCCACAGTCCCCTCTGAGGACACCCCCATGACCCCAAACCTCCCTCTAGGCCCCACTCCTTGACGTTTTCATCACCTCCAATAGCACTCTCTGCTTTCCCATGGTCTCTGTAAGATTGCCAATAACCACTCTCAAGTATCCCAAGCCTTTCTGAATCCCAGTTCCATACCTGAGGTGGGTCCAGCTGGGCCAGGCCAGGAAAGGGAGTCTCAGAGGCACTGCCCAGCACAGCTAAGCAGTGGACCTGGGTTCTGAACCCCCACCGCACTCCAGAGTCCCCTTCCAGGCTGCCCTGAGCACTCACAGTCCCTGCCCTTCTCCCTTGCCAGCCCCTGTCTATCCCAGACCTGCAGGAGCCTCCTCCTGAGCATCAGCCTCCTCCAGCCTCTGCTGGGAGGTGGGCAGGCCCCCTGAGAGGAGCAATTCACCTAGACTGAAGGCCACGGTCGCCCCCACTGACTTTCCGCCTCTAGCTCCAGCATGCTGAGAACCTGTAGTCTTTGAGGCCCCAGTTGTCTTCCTCTGGGCCTGATGGGAAGGCTCCTTCCTGGGATGGGTCTCACTGGGGCTGCCACTGAACAGCACCCCCTTCTTCAGGGGAGGCAGGTACCTAGCTTGCAGCTCCAAAGTCCCTTTCACAGTTTTCTCAGCCCTTTCCCAGCAGGAGCTGGCCTGTTTCAGGGGACCCCTGGGCTGCAGGTCTCCAGGCCTTTCCTCTTCTCTGCAGGGCCTTGGCTAATGTCCACCACAGCCTGGAACCTCCCCTTCCCTTAGCTCCATCTAAAGATGCCCTCCTTGCCCTCCAAGTTTCAGGGCAAAGCCCACTGCTCCACCATTCCTTCCATGAGAACAGTTTCTACTCCATTTGGGCCTTCGTGACCTTGGACTTGGATGGCTGGGGTCCTGTGCACCCTGTGCATCCTCATAGTAGCTCATTTGTTCATTGAACCACCGTGTCTGGCTCTGTAGGCATTGTTCTAGCACTGGGGAGCAGAAGGGATGAAAGTCAGTGCGCTTGTGAATCTGAGTCCTGCTCTGGGAGGCGATGAACAAGATGATCAAGTCAAGCACATGGTGAGTGACAAAGAGGAAGGCCCTCTTTGCAAAGGAAAGCTGGGAGGGCTGTGAGAGGCCTGGTACAGGACGGAGCAGTTTAAAAGTGGGAGGGGGGCTGGAAGGTGGCTCAGCGGTTATGGCGCTTGCCTTGCATGCGTGAGTCCGCAGGTTCGAACCCTAGCTCCATGTACGCAGTGAAGTGTTGAAGCAACAAAAGCCACATGAAAAACTAAATAAAACTGATTTTTTTCTCTCTCTCTCACTGTCCCTCTCTCTGTAAAAACAAAACAAAACGAAACCCCTTAAACTTAAAAAAAAATGTGGGAGGGGACACCTCATTGATGGAGACGTTCCAGCAACTGAAGGAGGGGAGGTTCTCTGGGAGAGGAGCCTGGCAGGGAGCAGGTGCCAAGGGCCTGGGGCAGAATCATGTTGAGCATGTTTGTGGCACACTGTGGTAAGAGCAGGGCATGATGGGAGAGGGGTGGAAGGCAGGTCAGTGAAGAAATGACCCCTGGAGGTCTTTGCAAGCCTACCGGCTTTTACACTTAGTGAGATGCAGCTAATGGGGCTTGGCCTTGTTACCTCACTATTACTGATAAAGAAAAGTGCATGATGAGCAATAATTAAATGAAGTTATTTGTAATGATTATGAATAGTTTTTAGTTCTTTTTATCCACCAACCACTGCATGAAGCACTTTACAAAAATAATTTCATGCAATCCTTACAATCACTCCTCGAGTTGGTACTCACATCATCCTCATTTTGCAACTGAGGAAATTGAGACTCAGGGAGGTGTAGTAAGTTTCTCAAGGTCACACAGCTAGAAAATCATAAAATAGGAATTTGAATCCAGTCAGCCTGACCCCTGAGGCCACATGCTGGACCACCTCTCATGCTTCCTTGAATTAGTGACTTGGTGTTCATACAGTCCTTCCCAGCTGCCACAGTGGTCTGCTTAGCTCCAAGGTGAGGTGCTGGAGTGCATGTCCTCAGTTTACTCAGAATCTTTTAGATGAGTGCCCATCCATCCAGCCAGCCAGCAAGCTGTCCATCTGTCCATCATCCACTCATCCATCTAGCCATTCATCCGCTCTTCCTGCCTTTCCTCTCTCCCACCTTCTGTGTGTCTCTTTACCCATCCACTCAACCCACTGTTCGCTGAGGCTTCCTGTACCGGGACCATGCTGGAACAGGGGCCCTTAGTTGTTTCCTGTTAGTATTTTCTTATTCCCTGGAGAAGAGCAGGAACCTGAGAAGGGCCTCAGATTCCATTCCAGCTCTGTCCTACCCAGCCCTGTGACTTCTCTGGGCCTCAGTGTCTCTGCCTGTATCCAGGGGGTCTTAGCCTGGTGTTTACCTACTTGGTCTCCCTGACTGTAGGGTCTGCTCTGTCTGCAGGCTGTTTCTGCTGCTTTCAGATGGGATCTGGGGAGGCCTCCAGAAGGTGGGGGGTGGTCCTTCATTGTGCTCAAAAAAGAGCTCTTTGTTCTGCAGTTTTGCATAAGGAACCATGAGCCTGTTCCTTGCCATCTCTTTTCATGTGAGTCCTGGGTGAGGGAACTGATGCTGAGGTCACAGAAGCCAGGTCCAGTGTGTGTAGGGACTTTGTTTCCAGGCCTCTCTGCACCCTTGCCTGGAGAGCTCAGTCTTGCCCAGGGCCCATGTGGGTTTAGAGCTGCTCCCCTAGGCAGAGATGGGACCTGGCAAGAGGTGGGGGCTGCCTCTAGCTGAAGAGGGGGTCCTGTGCTATGGGGGTGAATGAAGGCTTTGTAAAAAGCTTGAGATACCACCCTGACCTCACAGGGCAGCTCATTGCTGTGGCCTGACGTGTAAAGCCCTGTTCACATTTCACTCCCTGGAGAATTAGGAAGGATAAAGAAGAATCACACAAACATGTTCACATACATGTCCAGACATGTGTGCACCTGCGCACATGCGCGTGTGCACACACACACACACACACACACACACACAAATACCTATACTTCTCCAGGAAGGGTGCACCTGTTCACTCCACCTGCACCTCCGTGCCAGGCCCTCCTGTTCATCTCTGTTCTCTGACCTGAGCTCCGCCATCTCTTCTTTGCTCAGAAACAATCTCTCAGACCTGTGGTTACCCACTGTGGTAGGCAGAAGGGTCCCCAGAGATGTCCACATCCTAATTCTAGAGCCAGTGAACATCAGATGACACAGCAAAGGGAAATTAAGTTAAGGTTGCAGATGGAATTAAGTATTCTATCTTAGTCCATTTGTGCAGCTATAACGAAATACCCAAGACTGGATCATTTATGAACAACAGAAATTTATTTCTCAGAGCTCTGGAGGCTATGAGTCCAAGATCAAGGCCCTGGCAGGTTCTTTTCTGGTGAGGGCCAGTCTTTACTTCCAAGATAGCTCTTTGTTGCTGCTCCTTCTGGAGGGGACAAATGCTCTGTCTTCACATGGTGGAAGAGTGGAAGAGCAAAAAGTCCTGCTCCGAATCTCTTTAGCCTTTTTATAGACTATGGAGAACCCTGCCCGCCTGACTGAATCATGTTCCCCAAAGACCCCATCATCCAAAACCACTGCACTGGGGATTAAGCTGTAACACATGAATTTTGGAGGGGACACATTCAAACCATAGCAGTTGCTAATCCTTGAGTTGGGAGGTGAGGTTCTCCTGGATTATCCAGATGGCCCCACAGTAATGGTAAGAATCTTTATGAGTAGAAGATGCGGTCTACGTTTTAGTCAGCTTTTCATCACCCAGAGTTCCGATGAGAACCACGTTTTGGCTCATGGTTTCAGAGGTTCAGGCCATGGCTGGCTGACTTCATAGCTCTGGGCCTGAGGGGAGGCAGAACATCATGGTGGAAGGGTGTGGCAGAGGAGAGCTGCTGAGTCAATGGCAGCCAGGAAGCAGAGAGAAGATGAATGCAAGGATCCAGGGGTAATATATTTCTCAAGGGCAAGCCCCCAGTAACTAGCCTGTTTTCTCCAGACATACCCTACCAGCCTACAGGTACCAGCCTTCCCACCCATTAATCCATTCAAACCAGCAGTCCATCATTGGATTAATCCACCAATCAGGTCACAGCTCTCATAATCTGATCAGCTCACCCCTGCACCTGTCTGCGTTGTCTCACACATGAGCTTCTGGGAAACACCTTATATCCAAAAAGTGAGAACCAGAGAGATGGCAGGCAGCATGAGAAAGATGTGACTCCACGTTCTGACTTCAAAGGTGGAGGAAGGGCCACAGGCCAGGGACACAAGTGGCCTCTGCAAGCTGGAAAGGACAAGGAAGCAAACTTTCCACTAGAGCCTGCAGAAGGAATGCAGCTTGCAAAACCTTGGTGTTTAGCCAAGTGGGCCCATTTGGAACCCCTGACCTCTGGAATCGTAAAGTAAGACATTTGTGGTTTTAAACCACTAAGCCGGTTCTGATTTGTTATGGCAGCCTTCAGAAACTAATGCACCCATGCCACTTAGTTGGTCCTTCTCTGACTTTTTAAAATTTGTTCAACATAGTCTTACATATTGGAGGGAATCCTTGTTACATATTCACGCATACATGGATATTGACATAGTAAGTTAAGGCCGATCCGAGTCCAGGACCGCCCTGCTTCATCCATCCCCCCATCTCATGTCTCCTCTGTAATCCCCCTCTGCTATAGATAGAAATGAGCATATACATGCATATTAACTTTTGAAATTTCTGAGTTTCTTTGCCTCCCTGTGTGTAGTTAGGCTTCTCACGGGAGTTGGGTTTTCCCAATTGTCCCTCTCTCACTTTACACTCTGACCTATATCCTTAATGACAGGCTGCAGGGATATTGCTGTCCTGTTAGGGGACAGCCTGTAAAATCATATTTAACAGCTCCAACTATGAGACCCTGGACGCACCCTGCTTTCCTTTGTTGTCCTCCATCCCTCTGTCTCTGCAGTTGGGGCCGGTGAGGAGCCCTTCAGCTCCAGTGTCTCTGGGTGCTGGAGTTCTCTAGATGCAGGACATGAGCTCTGTTTGCATGTTGGAGGAGGGCAGCCGGGTGCCATCAGTATAGCAGGTCAGGCTGAGGTTTCCCTCCTTGGGCTTGAGCTTCAGGTCAGCCTATCAGAGCCTCAGCCTTGGGGACTGTTACTCCAGGGTCAGAGGCCTCCAGGGCTGCTTCTTTCCTGCTTCAATCAAACTCCCTGGAGGAGGGACTGGGTGACTCCCTGCTGGATGCGAGTCTGGAAGGTGCTGTCATTCAAAGTGGACAATCCTTTGAACTTAACTCACAAGTTTGGAAATCCATCAAAAGCCCAGGAAAGACCCAGGGCCGTTTTCCCTTCCCTCCGCCCACTTCCCTACAGTAGAGGCTGGGTACCACACTGCCCTTGCCCCTCAGCACCATGGCCCCCGGGCTTCCCCAACACAACATCTGTGTCATACACATCTGAATCTTTACGAGGACTGCCTGACAATCAGTTCCTCCCCACAAGCCTACCAAGACCAGAGATGTAAAGGTTTCTGGAGCCACCTTCAACCTAGGGCCGCTGGTGACAGGCTATAACTACCTCACTCCCTGACCCTTGGGGAATAACCAAGAGGGTCTATCCTATGTCATCCCCCAAAGTCCACAGCACGATTAAACACTCTTTATCCCTCTGAGGGCCAACAAGCCCTATCGGCTTTCTGTCCTACACCCAGAGACCGATTGCCTGGACCTCCTGCAAAACATGAACTTGAATCCTTGTCCCAGCTTCTGCTTCCATGAAATCCAAACCAAGACAGCCCCTCACCCTCTGCCTCTTCCTTGGGTCCTTCCCTGCACCCGCTGCTGTTGAGGGCCTGGCAAGCTTCCTCTGCAGGTGGCTGGGCCCCTGCTCTGCCTGCCCTGGAATGTGGAGCTGGTGGCTTCCCACCTCTGTGGGCTGAGGGCCCTGTCTCATGCAGGGGTGGACTATGTTGGCATCAGGGGCCACTTGGCTCTGCTTGGGACCTGCTCAGTGTTGGGGTCCAGACTGGCTAGCCACTTGCCTCTGAGGTGGTGAATGAGCTCATGTGCCTAGTTCAGGTTCTCAGGAAGGAGGCAGAGGGGAGCAGACGGGACCAGGTGGAAAGGAAAATTCTGGCCTCAGACCTAGGACCATGCAGCCAAGGAGGACTGAGTTGCTAAGAAGGGTCAAGGCCCATGTGGCTCTGAGCAGGGATACCCTCACCCTCCTGGAAGCCAAGACCATGAACTGTGGCCTGATGCTCTCCTCTTGGGGTACTGTCTGAGTCCCTCTAGACCCTGTGTCCCCATCTGGCCCATCTCCCATCTTGCCCTATACCCGTCCAGCATCAATGGACTCTCCCCAGAGTCTTTCCATATTTCCTGTCTCTGGGTTTGGGAGTTCTGAACTGAGGGGATGGTACATGCAAAGACCCCCAGGCTGCAGATCTCCTCTCACTGCCCTGGAAAGTTAGGAATTACCAAAGGCATGGAGAGCGGGGAGGCCTTACGTGGCAGGTGGGGGTGAACCAATCACTTCCTTCCCGGGGTCAGGTCCATTGGAGGGAAGAGCATCGATATTGTACTGGGCGCCAGAGCAGGCTGCCTAGAGGCTGCCTGGCCTGGGTGTGGGGGCACCGCCTTTTCTAGGAAAGGCTTGGAATTGTCTCTTCCAGGCCTCAGCTGAGCACCACCCGCTGCCCAAAAGCAAGGACCTATCTGTACCACCAGCTCCAAAACAAGCTGGGCTGAAACCTGGTGCCTTAGCATTGAGCCTTAGCCTAAGAATGGGGATCTGTGGGCCATGAACCCCCCAATGAGAGACCCTATTCTAAGGTCTCTTGGAACATGAGATCCAGTGTTTGAGAATGAAGGATCATATCCTCATTCTATGACTTGCTAGCTATGTGGTCTTAGGCAAGATGCTTAACATCTCTGAGCCATTTTCTTCTCTATAAAATGGGAGTATCAGCAGATTTACTCATGGCACTGTGAAGAGTAAATGAAATTTGAGCACAGAATCCTAGCGACAGGGCTGAACATTCAGCGAGCCCCCAGCAAAACTTGATTTGTTCATTTTCCATTAGCCGAGCTGTTGCTTTCAAAGGTGTTCTGTGCAGTTTATTGACTTGGAGACCCCACCATAGCACAGAGCAAAAGTCATCCAGGAAAGGCTCCTCTGCCCAGGGCCCAGAAGAAAGGGGATGAACTGAGGCACACATCTTGAGCCACAGGCATCTGGGCACCCTACCCTCCCAGATACTCCTAACTCCTCCTCCGGACAGGCAAGTGAGGGGGACCTGGACAACCAGAGAGGGCTGTCACTCTTGGCAGAAGGCACAGCACTTATGAAGTCATGGCAGCAGGGCCTGGCAGGACCCACTGACTGGGGTTACTGTGTGTCCTGGAGATGACATGGGAGTGAGGGTGGGGAACAATCCTTTCCAAGTAACTGGGGCCTTTCTGCATCTCCCTCATTGCCCTCCAAAAGCCAAGTGCACTCCTGAGGCATTTTTATAATGAAAGTGTCCCCTGTCCAAGGGACGGTTCCCTTGGAAGTTGAGGACCCCGATCAGGAACCTAACTGCAAAGCCGGGTGGTGGCTGGGCGTGGGGACAAGCAGTGGTGGCAGGGCTAGAGCGGGTGGGACCCAGAACCAGGGCCAGGTGAGGGAGGGGCTGCTGGTTACCACTTGGTGGCCTCATCCATCACCCTTAGAGCTTCAGAGCCTTCCCTGTTTCCTCCCAAAGCTGCCTCCTCCTCTGCATGCCCACCTCCCTCTGCTGCCGCCCAGGAGGGTTCTTATCCCCGTGTCAGAGGGTGGCTTCGGGCAGACAGCAGAGAAAGAGCACAGGGAACCCCAAGGACACCCAGGAGGCTGGCAAGAAATGGCTGCCTGCAAGTATCTGGGGCTCCTTTCTGCCTTTTGATTTTTGTTATATGTCCACATGTGATCTGTTAAAATTTATTATCATTTAAAAAATAGTATCAAGTTGGGTGTGGTAGATCACACTTGTAATCCTAGCTGCTTGGGAGGCTGAGGCAGGAAGATCACAGCCTGGTAGGACCCCCACTGAGTTCAATCCCCAGTACTGAAGAAGGAGAAGGAGAAGGAAAAAGAAAAAAAAAAAGAAAAAGAAAATATTCAAATTTGCAGTTTCCTCTGCGTGTGTCCTATGTCCCTACATACATACATACAGATTATGCCCTAAATGCATCAGTATTTCCTAAGAACAGGGAATATCCTTTTATATCACCACAGTACAATGATTAAAATCAGGAAATGTAATAGTGACAGAACAGTTAGCTAGTCTGTGTGTCCCACATTCAGTTTTTGCGTTTGTCCGAATAATGCACTTTTTAGCTGCTTTTGTCCGGGTGTGTGTTTGCACTTCCCGGTTGTGCATCTTTATTCCCTTTTGCTGGGGCAGTGCCTTGGCTTTCTCTACCCTTAATGACCTTGACACTTCTGTAGAGCTCAGGTGGATTACTTTGCAGAATGTGCCTCCATTTGGAATTGTTTGGGTTTCCCCATGATCAGATTCAGAAAGTAGTTTTAAAGGGAAAGATGAGGAGTTTTAGAAATCGAGGAGGCTTCATGTGAGGGGTTTCGGAGGCACCAGGCTAAGTCTTGAATCTGCTTGTCCCTCCTTATTGACTCATTCATTCATTCTAGAAGTATTTCCTGGTGGGAAGGCAGGATGAAGGAGAGTGATGGGGGTGGATATGATCAGAGTGTATTATTTGCATGTATGAATATGAAACCCATCATTCTGTATGATTAAATTGCACTAAAATAGAAATTTTATCGTACGCCTCTTATGAATGATATGCTGTTCTGGGTTCTTGGAATGCGTCAGTGAGCAATGATGAAATCCTTGTCCTTGTTGAGTGTAGTGGGCTGACGGCAACGTCCCACCCCCTGGAACCTCAACATGTGCCTTGTTTGGAAACAGGGTCCTTGTAAATGTAAGTAGGGTGCAGGTCCTCCTGGATGACCAGGACGGGCCCGTAATTCAGTGACGAGCGTCCTGATGAGAGACAGGACAGAAGACGCAGACACACCGAGGGAAGGCCGCGTGGAGGTGGGGCGGAGCTCGGAATCATCCTGCTGCAAGCAAGTGAAGGGATTAGGATGTCATCTCCAAATGTGCAGAATTGGCTTAGGATTATTTCAAGCTGAAATCACTGGAAGCTGGATACCTGCAGCAGGGCCACTTACCCTATCTTTCCGCACCTGCGGCAGGTCATAAGGCTCCTTCTGGAGGGTTGTCCTGCTTCTACCAAGGCTGGAAAATAGCCTCATCACCAGAGATTAGAAACTGGGGCTGCAGCGAATCAGAATCAACAAACTCTGGAATGACCCTCGTCTTCCCCTGACTCTTACACCCACTTCCCTCTGTGTCTCTTGGCAACGCCCCTAGAATCCACTCCCCTAGAGCAGCTACCCATCTGTCCTCATTCCTTCTCAAAATTATTATTCCTTGTCTGAAACCACCACTCTTCGATCATTTCTTCAGATCTCCCTCTCCCGTGAAGACCGCCACATATATAAAATTATATAGCCTCGATACTTTCCTCGTTACTAAGCACACACAGTCACTGGGTTCCTGGATCCAGCCAAAGAGCCCACGCAAGACCTGAGCGAGGTACAGGAGCTCTCAGCCTCCCCCACTCAGGGAACACAAGAGACCTTCCCTCCACTTCGAAGGGAGCCAGGTCCACCTTGATGTGGACTTCTAAAGCCTCCTGGACTGTGACAGAATAAAATTCTGTTGCTTTAAGCAACAGAACTAATAATCAGTTTGTGATCATTAGTTCCAGCAGCCCCAGGTCACCAAGGCCCAGAGGCTCCACTCTGGAGGGATGATGTGGGGCAGGGCCCTCACCAGCGCCTGTCAGCAGAACATTCTTGAGTGCACCCAGCTGCCTTCTGTAAAGTCAAGATAATGGCATCTACTCAAAAGTGGATTCATAGACTAAGCACCACACATAGTAGGTGCTTCATAACTGACCGCTATTATCACTATGGACAACCTTCCTGCCAAAGAGAACCCAAGAGCAGTTTCTTTTCCTTTTACCTCCCTCTCTCCATCTCTCCCTCCTTTCTTTTCTTCCTTCCTCCCTCCCTTTCTTTTCTCTCTCTTTCTTTCCCTTTCTTTCTTGGCACTGGGGATTGAACCCAGGGGTGCTCTACTACCTAGCTATATCCCCAGTCCTTTTCATTTTTTATTTGAAACCGAGTCTTGCTAAGTTGCCCAGGCTGGGCTCCAACTTGAGATCCTCCTGCCTCAGCCTCCTGAATGGCAGGAATTATAGGTGTGGCCACCATGTCCCTGTCCCATACAGCAAAGTTTTCCTGATGATCGTCTTCTGGACAAGTAACTGGGAGCAATTCCACATGAGCGGGTTCCAGCTCAGTGGAGGTGGGTGGGCAGGGGGCACAGGATCTGCCCTTGTAAGTACAGGAAAAGGGGGAATAAATTTGCCTCTGTGGCCTCATAGATGAAAAGGCCTAAATCTAGGCCGCCAGGTGTGCCCTGCTTGACTTCATAGTCTCCTGACGGGTTAGTCAGCTCAGTGCCAGTCACTGGTGTGGCTGCTGGATTGGGAGGCTACATGGAGTGTGCCGGCCTCCTCGCTCTTCCTGAAACTTGTACTCTCCCATTTGAGGGCCTTTGCACTGGTGGCAAGGTGACTGAAATTCCTTGGCCTCTTGGACCTCTGCCAAGACCCTATAGGGCACCACCGTTGTCAGCAAGGTGTATTGCAGGCCTTAGACTAGTTAAGTTAATTCTGTAACCACTGCCTGAAGGCGGGGTCAGGACACCTCCCACTTGGCCCTCTAGTCCCCAGGAGACTTGCTGACATGAGATGTTTATCTATGAGATGTTCTGGGGTGGGCAGCAATTGGGCCAGAGACCCTCATCAGTGGCCTGGAGCAGAGGTCACTGGTCCCTGTCCTGATGTGGGGACCTGTACCTACAGCCTCTTACCGCTCTTCTGGAATCAGTAAACCTATTGGTGTTCACCAAAAGGATCCTTTGTTCCCAAGAAAAATATCTCCAAGGGGTGATAAATGTGGGACTTCAGATGATTTCCCAGCTACCCAGAAGCGAGGCTCGACCTTGAGTCTGTGGATATTTCTAGGTTGTGTAAGGCAATTCCACCCAGAATCTGCAGTCTTTTTTATTGAAACTCTGTCACATCAACCCTTTCAGTGCCAGCCCTTCTTCTGCAGTGTAGATCAGCTGAAAGATGGATTCCTCCAATTTTCTGAATGGTAAACTGAGGCCTCATGAAGTGAAAGGCTGAATGGAGACCACTCAGCAAGTCAGAATAGCCTGGAACCACGGAACAGTTCCTGTGGGCAGCACCTCCTTCCCTTCCCCCGAATCAAGTTTCTTAGGGATGGGTGAGGTCTAACTTTCGAATAATTCCTTTTGACTCATCTGTGTGGACAACACCTGGGATCAAAGTGTGAAGAGAGAAGCTGGGCTGCCAGGAGACACTACACAGGGCTGTACTTCCAAGCTGCTCATTACCATAACCACAGGATGATCCACAGCCCTCTGCTGCAAGGAACCTGGCAGCTCGCACAGCCTGATAGCTTGAGTCATGCATATTGTTAGATTTGGTTTTAATTTATTTGCTGATGAATATCCCTCCCCAGAGGCAGGAGGAGGGGGGGAGCACACAGTCTCTTTTTAATTATTCGGGGCATTATTTCTAAAGCTGAGGCTGGGACGGAGGGTGATTGTGATTCTCCAGCGAATCCCTTCCCGACTGCTCTTTCCTTAATAATCTGCCCAAGAAATTGTCCAGGGCCCTGACTGAGCCTATCAACCTCCCCCTGCCCACCAATGCTGCCTCACGCCCCTTTTTCTTACAGCCCTCTGACTCTAGCCTCAGCCAACAGAGCTTTGGTCTGTCCAACTATACACAGTTGTAGGTAGGGTGGAGGCCAGGGGCCGGCAGCCAGGTCCCCTGGAGTAACAGCTTCTTACTGGCCCCTGCCAGCCAGCATGGAAGGTTAAGTCAGCTCATGTCATTCCTCTGCTCAGGTGCCTTCAACGGCTCCCACCTCACTCAGAAGAAGAGCCACAGGCCTTACAACAGCCTATAGTGCTCTCTTCCAACACGGGTGCCCATGCACACACGCATACCAGCCTTTCCCTTCTTCACTTTGCTCCCAGGCACTGGCCTCCTTACTGTTTCTGGAACCTGCCAGGTACTCCTCCACCTCAGGGCCTTTGCACTGGCTCTTGCTGCTGCCCCGAAGACACTTTGCCTGAGACTTGCTCGGCCCACTCTTACTTCCTGCCTCAAATGTCACCTCACCACGGCCGTCCCTGGTCATGCTGCAGTAGATGCTGGTGCACCTCGAAGCATTGCCCTTGTAGAAGGACAGCTGTCTTGCTGGGAAATTCTTCTACTTCCGCCTTCCACAGCTGGGGCGGCCCATAGCTACTGGCCGAGGCACACGGGGTACAGAGGTGTCATGAAAGGGGTTCTGCTGTATTGATTTTTGTGAAGCTAAGTAAATTGGCATTTTAATTATGATAGATGTGACTGTGTTTTGACAAAACTAGTTCCCTTTTGAGCTTTTAACACTGGCTGTAACTGAGCCAAGTGGCTGGCTGATAGTCACCTGGACAACTGACTGACTGATGGCCACTTTGACAACTGCATGTCAGCGTGCAAATGAGATGGTTGGTGTCTGCGCTTTTCCTTCCAAAATTGACATCAGGGAGCAGAGATAATATACTTTCTGGGACAATAAATACAAATGTCTTCAATTTTCCATTTGATACACAGCTCACAGTGACTCCACTCTGAAACGCCACTGGCTGCTGAAGGCCCTCCCTGCCCCAACGGATAGTTCTTTGACTGCATCCTTGGCAGCTTGACAGCATCCTGGACCTGTGTGAATGTCACCTTGAAAGGGCTGGCCTAGACTATTTGGACAATTCGCTTGCTTTTTGGTTCCTTCCTAGCACTCTGTGATTGCGTGATTTTTAAAAATCTAATTTTGCCTATATTTTCATACACTCCTTTTGCCGTATTCCAGTTTTGTGTGCAATCAAGTAAACCAATTCATTCAGAAGATTTCTTTGCCTCACTTGATTTTGCCATTTGATTAAAAAAAATAAAGGGACCTGTCTCTCTTGGAAGAAACAATCTTTGAAGCAAAATTGTCACCAGGTATTGGGGAACCAGACTACCCTCGCTAGTTCAGTGTGACAAAAGGGTTCAAAGGGGACAGAGTGTGCAATCCATGCCCAAAGCTCCCCTGAGACCAGGGTGAAGCTGGTGTCTCACTGAGACTACATCTCTGCTGGGCCCTGCTTCCCTTCCTACTTCCCTCTCCTGGGAGCCCTCTCGTTCTCTCTCTCTCTCTTTCTCTCTCTCTCTCAAAGGGAATCAGTTTTATTTATTTTTCACGTAGCTTTCACTTTTCCTACACTTAGTTGTGTATGTGGTGCTGGGGTTTGAACCCGGGCCCTCGTGCATGCCAGGCAAGCGCAATACTGCTGAGCCACCACCTTCTCTCAATCCGCCACATGCCCTCGCCTTCACCTCAGGCTCTGCCTCTGGCAAATGGATGGAATACTTACTTTATTAAGATTGCAAACCTCAACTTCACCCCAGCCCCTTCACTCCCTGCTTTACCTCCTGTAATTGATTTCCCTCTGCTGAACACTTTCGCGGTTCAATTTGGTTTTTGTCTTCCGGTCTGTTTCTCCCAACCCAGAAGGAAAACTCCTGTTCAGAAGACGGGAGTCTCATCCTTTTTGCTCCGTCTTTTCATTGCCTTCAAATAGCAGGTGCTCGGTTAAGCAGCTGTTTTGTAGCAGTGGCTTCTTCTCTGGGAGGTGTCCTTGTGAGGGTTACTTTTGCTTCCCCTCCCCTTGTGCAGCATTCTAAATTCCAAAGAAAAGCTGCACCTACATGATTAAGATAGTAATTGCTCAATGATCTTTCTTTAGATTTACAGAGCCCAGAACCTCTGGCGACATTCAGAGAACACCAGAATGTGCAATACCCCTCCTTGTTCTTTAATTCTGTGCATCAAATAACACATACATTTCTGTGAGATTCAATTTGTAGAAAATAAATATGTTTGGAGCTAGCACCAGGAGGTCAAGGTTGATGATGATGATCTGGCGGGAAGACGGAACAGAACAGAGACATGGCCTGCCCTGCAGGAGGAAGACCCTGCTCAGCCAGCAGCGCCCCTCCAGCCCCATGCTCCACTGCATCCACTTTCTCTCCCTTTAAAATCTCTTTCGTGTCCCTGAATTCCCTAAGGTGGGGCTCTGAGGACTCCCAAACTTCTCAGAATGGTGGCCTTTGAATAAAACTGATTTCCCTCTTACCAACTGTTAGACAAGAGTATTGGCTTTTGAGCGGGGGCGGGGGGTGCAGAAAGACCTGGGTCCTGCAGAAGTTTCCTGAGTGAACATGCTGGGCAAGCATTGCTAGAGCTGTGAGTGTGTGGGCAGCCGGGGCTGGGCTCAGGCTGCAGGCTGGACAGGAGAGAGACTGTGGGGAGGGACTGGTGGGGGCCAGCTATAGGAGGAGGGAGAGCAGGACGCCCCACCCAGGGAGAGGTAGGCCTCAGGGCAAGATTGCATGCTGAGCCTTCTAGGAAAGGAGCTGGCGGTGAGAGAGGTACTGCTGTGCCTTCAAACTGTCCTTGGCAAAGTCCTCTCTGCTGAAACCACACAGGGCAATTTTCTGAAAGGTCACCTCTCTTCACTGTGGCAGTAGCAGTGGGGAGTTCTCAGAAGTGCGAGGGGATTTTCCTAGAAGGAAGATGGGAAGATGAGCCCTTCTGCTAAGGGCACCTCTGGCCTCCTGATTACTTCGTTAGATCCCAGGAATGAGAGCTGCCCCTCACCGAGAGCCCTCTGCATGCCAGGGTCAGGCCACACACTTCTCCCAAGTCTCTCATTTAATCTGCACGTAAGCTAAAGGGGGCACTCCTTTGATTGCAAGCTTTCAGATACAGAAACTGGAAGCTCAGTCTTGATGCCTATAAGGCAGAGCCTGGGGTCACCCAGGTCTGTCTGGCTTTCTATGGAGAGATGCAGACTCTGGGAGCTGCCTTCTTGGCCCTCCTCCCTGGTGCACAGAGCACCACCTGACTACATGGCCCGTGGGCCGTGCACCCTCACCCATGTACTATCCTGCCTGGCAGCCAGGCACAGCTAGGGTGGAAACCCAGCTTGGCTCTTTCTTGCTGTGTGGTCCTAGGCAAGTTCTGTAATCTCTCTGAGCCTCAGCTCACACATCTGTGAAATGGGGGCAATTTTAATCACTCTACAGTTATTTATGGAGTACCTAGTATGTGCCAGGATCAGGATCATATGTGGGCAGTCTGCCCTCAGGGAGGGTGTGGACAAACCTTACAGGAAATTAAATTGTTGCTAACACATAGAATACAGCATTGCACACTTTGAGTTGTGAATCACAAGTCTCCAGGAAGATTGTGAGCCCATCTCAGTAGAGGGACCTCAGCACCTTCTCCCTTCCAAATCTGCCCCTTGAAACAGAGGGCAACTAAGAGCTGAGTTAAGGAAGGGGTAGAGACCCAGCTCCAGGACAAGGATCCAGAAGAAACAGGCTTTTGGGCTAGGTGGACCTGAGGGATCAGCCCACCTAAAACTGGCACACTTTGTTTCTGACTAAGCACAGATTCCTTATTTTTTAAATTTTATTCTTTTGGCTTCCTGCCTATTTTGTTTCCTTGGTGCAGCTTGGAAACTGAGGCAAAGAACGAACCCAAGACTTGCTGACCATGGAACTGCAGCCCACAGCTCCAGCTGTGCAGCAACCATTGTGCTGCCCTGTGGCAGGGCACCCTGCTGCTGGCTCACCTTGCTTTCCTGCCCCCAGCCGGAAATGAGAGCAAGGACTTCTTCCCTGGGTAAGGGACAGAGGTGGAGAGAAACCTGGACTGAGAGGCCTGGCATCCTCGGAGGAAATCCCGCCTGCAGCACCTTCATTTCATCATGAACCCAAGGAAGTGCGGTTCAGCTGGGGCCATGATCCAGCGGCCAAGCGTCACTGCACATGGTTACCACCTTGCTCTGAGCCTGTCTTTCCACCCACGGATTGGGCTGTTGACTAGACTTTGAAGATTCGGTCGGTGCTGGGACTCTTCTTTCCTGCCCACTCCTTGGTAGAGAGTGGGCTCCGTCCAGACGCCCTTCCTCCCACTTTTCCACTCCCCCATCGCGGGGGAAGGGAGGGCTACATGTGGCTCTCTGAAAGCCAAGGACTGGACTCTAACGGGTTTCCAGAAGCGCTCTGCCTTTGCCGCTGCTGTGAAAGCTTTCCTGCTCTGTGATCCGAAGCCGAAACGAGCAGTTATGCCTTTTGAGGTCTAAAACGGACTCTGTATCTCCAGGGGAGAGGCAGAGCAGGTATGTTGCCGGCGGGCAGAATTGACAGCTGACATCTTCAGATTTAGAAGTTACCATTATGAAGAAGAACCCAGTTCCCAGCCTAATAACAGTGGAAAGTGGACTTCTTGCTTAATTACGGGATGTGTGCTTGCTCTGTCTACAGCCTTGGGGTAGATCCAGTCTCAGACCGACCGACCTCTGCGCAGGATGCGCAGCCTCAGCCACCATGAGTTACTTCCAGGGGAACTTAAAAGGGGGTGGCTGGGGAGAGTGGGGGACCCGACCCCGCCAGCCCTCCACGCAGCATGCACCTCTTGCTGCCCACCCAGGCTCAGACCCCTTGCTACCACCTCCGCCCAAATTCTTCCTTCTTCCCATGGAATGCACCCCTCCCTCCTCCACAGCTGCAGGGAGGCATCTCAGCCTCCCGTGCTTCTGTCCCTCCTCTGTCCCTTCTAAGGTACCAGGGATCCAGGTCTGTTCATTCTCACCCATGTGTTCCTCCAGCCCCTGACTGCTCTGCCTCCATGCGCCAATGCGCAGCCTTTGCGGATGTGCCTGGCACTACTGCTCCCTTCCCGCTGCCTTTGACCCCAGCAGTAGCAGCTCCCCTGCCAACACTCAGTCCCGTCTTACTGCCGGCTTCCCAGCCCTCAACTCTGACCCGGATTGGCTCAGGCTTCAGCTTCCTCTCCTGCCCTCGCCCCGGGCACTCTGTGCCTGCTGGTCTCCTCACCCTCCTTCTCCAGCACCACCCCTCCTTCCTTGTGGTCCCACCATTCTGGAACCTGTACTGTTCGCCTGTCTGTGCCCTTCAGGGTTGCGCTCTGTGCTCTCTGCCTGCCTCCAGAGGGCCTCTGGGCGCTCTCAAACACCCTCAGGCTCCTCAGCCCACCCGGCCTCCCGAGGGCTTCTCAGCCCTGTCCTCCTCCGGGCCCTGCATGCGCCTCTGAGTCCTGATAACCCTGACCTTCACATCATTCTTCTTTTGTGTAGGACAAAACGAGGTGAAGAGACCCATTGACTTGCCCAGAATGTGACAAATAAAGTCTGGTTGTCCATTTTCAGAATATAGCCTTAATTGGATCCAAGTGTAGCCATTTTAATGATAGCCCTTCCCTTTGCCCGACCCAATATTAAAGTTAGCCAATTGCATAGTTTGTAACCGTGCACTCCTGCGACCTGATTGAAGGGCAGCTCTGCGTTAGATTAAGGGTATAGCAGGTGGATCGCCTGCCCAGCCAAGGTCGCCTGTGACCTCAACTTCTACTGATCTCCTCTCCCCATGCCGTGGAGATGAGCAGGAGTGGTGGCTCAAGTGTCCAGCGACCCTTCCAGAGCAGAGTACCATGACCAGTGACCACTTGCTATTTGGACAAAGACTAACTGAGGGTCTCATTCCTGTGCTGATGTCACCACATTCTGTGTGGGGTAAGCCATGCTCAGAAGTAATTAAGGCTGGCCCCCCGCCTGGTGGAACTCAAGGCCGTGGGGAAATGAGATGGTGTGTCAACAGAGCTGTGTGGTCCTGTGGGTGAGCCGGCGACTCTAGGTGGTGCTGAACCTCCCCGGGTGTAGTGGGAAGATGAAGGTCTTGTCAACTGCAACCAAACAGCACATGCAAAGTCCCTGTGGCAGGGAGGGCTGAGGCTTGGGGAACAGCAAAATCAGCGTGGCTAGAGTGTTTGGGCCACGCGGAATGAGCCCTGAGGAAGTGCATGGTACTCCCTGTTCCGGAGGCCCTGTCCCTTCCTGAACTCCAACCTCCTCCCTAAGACTTGCCTTTCCCTTTTTCCAGATTCCCTGCTATTTAAAGCCCAGATTAGGCGACAGCTGGGTAGAACCTTCTCTTTGCCAGTGTTAG
The DNA here is from genome assembly GCA_004027875.1 of Aplodontia rufa. Taxonomy (NCBI): domain Eukaryota; kingdom Metazoa; phylum Chordata; class Mammalia; order Rodentia; family Aplodontiidae; genus Aplodontia; species Aplodontia rufa. The sequence goes on along the minus strand of PVKS010011808.1, from coordinate 3,599 downwards.
GGCCCAGGAGAGGGCAGCCACTTCCAGAGGTGGCTTGAGGACCCTCCAGAAGGGATGGGCTGGCTTCGGTGGAGATGGGCAGCAGCTCAGGGCCCCACCTAGGCAGGGAGTGTGTGGTCAGGCATGAGTCCAGGCTGAGAAAGGCGGTTCGCCTCCACCAGTAGGGTCATCCTTGAAGTTCTAGAGCCAGCTCAGGGTGGGGCTCTTCCTAGAATGGAGGGAACAAGGCCTGGGGTGGGGAGCAGAGATGGAGGAGTGGAGGGAATGAGTCACCGAGAGACATGGTGGGAGCAGGGGGAGAATGGGAGGGTGACAGACGCATGTGTGTGTGTGTGGGGTAGAGACAGCTACAGAGACGCAGAGATGATGAGGTGGAGACAAGAGGTGCAGACAGAGACAGGGATGGGAGGGAAAGACAGAGTTGTGGAGACAGAGCCCTGAGTGAGGGAGCAGCACAGTAATTCTCCTGCTGGCATGGAGCGGGCATGTGGTGTTCACAGGACTCCTGGTCCTGGGCTTCATGCCGTACACGCCTCTGAGAATCTGTGTGGGTGGTGTATAACATGTGTGTAGACATGTAATGTTGTCTATAGTGTGTATGGTATTTGTGTGAGTGTGGGAATAGCACGTTTATGTGTGTGCAGAGTGGTGTGTACAGAATATGTGCATATGATAAATGTTTATGTGTGAAATGTGTAGCATGTGCGTGAGCCTTTGTGTGTGCAGCAATAGGGGTGGGAGTGGAGGCTCAGGGAACTCAAAGGGACAGAGGAGGCTGCCTGGGCAGGGGGTTGTCGCTTCTCCCCAGTCTCCATGGAAGGAGTGGCTGACTGGGGAGAGAGTGCCTGGTCCTGCTGTGGGGCCGAGATTTGGAGTAGCGAAGCCAGCAGGGGCTTGGGTCTGGGAAGGGAAGGGTGTTGCCCTCAGGGGAGGCTACACTTGGTGTGGTATGGGGGGAGTGAGAAGCCTCAGGCTGCACTGTGGTTACTCCTGAACCAGCGTGGGCCTGGGGCCAGGGCTCCCTGCATGCCCTGCCCTTAGGCTGGGCACTGTTTCCACCAGTTCCTGGAGGTCATCTGCTCACCAAGGCTATGGGGCCTCTCTATCTCATCAGACGCCTGGGGCACCAAGCCCACCTCCTGCTTGCCTTCTCTCTTCTAGGCCGAGGGTTGCCCAGATTGTCTTTTGAGGCCCTCCATGCTTCAGGCTTGGCTCTGCAGTGCCTCCTTGGAGGTCCCGGTCTCTTCCTGTGCAACTTAATTGTCCAGTTCAAATTGGGCCTCTTCGAAGTCCCCTGCCTGGCCTCTCCCTCCAACTCAGGGAGCTGGCTCCTGCCTCTATGCCTCCCCCTGCTGCTCTGCCTCCCCTGCCTGTGGGAAGGGCAGGCTGGAAGCCTTGTGGGGTAGCTGAGCCTGAGATGGGGCTGGGCGACTGTCCCAGGAGGGAGGGCAGCTGGTGAACCAGGCCAGGAGCAAGATCTGAGATTGCTGCAGCAGTTTGACTCCCTGGGGGTTTTGATAAGGGCAAACAATGCTTTTGAGATTGTCCTTTGAAAGAACAGGGCATTTATTATTTATTTTTTATTTTTTTAAGAGTGAAAGACAGCGGGAGAGAGACAGAGAGAACCAATTTTTATTGAGGTTTTCGCATGTTGCTCTGACATTACCTGCGCATGCCAGGCAAACGCTGTAACTGTCAGGCCACCGCTCCAGCCCCACAGGGCACTTATTTATCACTGGGTCTCTCCCTGGTTGAGATCACACCAGGGGTGTTAAGGGCGCCCCCTTCTGGGCAGTGCCTGAGCAAGCTGGGGCTGCTGTCTTGATTCAGAATGCTTGGAGGTGGGAGCCTGCCTACTGGTGTACAGTGGAACTATTTACCTAGTTGCAGCCCAGGTGGCCAAGAGATGCGGTGGAGGCGCTGACAGTGGGGCTGTGGATGCGCTCTGGTCTCACACGTGTGCCCTCATCCTCTGTCTCTCAGGGATGGTGAACTTCCCTTAAAACCCTTTCCCCTCCCTGGGCAATCTGTCCTTTTTATGCTGCTCTCATTTGCTTTGCTTTTTCTCTTTGCCATCAGGCTTTCCTCACATACGGGGTGGTCCTTGGCTGTCAGCCCCTACGTGGAGGGGGCCCTAGACTGCTTCCCAAAGGTTCAAGCTGCTGGACTCACCTGCAGCCTTCTTGGGTCTGCTAATTTGGCTGAACCACTTGGCAATTCGTTCCCCAACTTTCCAAATCTTGTAGCTGATGTCCCCTCTCCCACTTGTCCTTATGGGTTTATGATTTTCAAATAATCTCTTTTCTGTCCTATTAGTGGAGTTTCGGGAGGGAGAGAGCACAAACGTGTTCCACGTGACATCTTTCATGGAAAAATCTCCCTTTATTTTGGTTATTTTTTGGGTGGTGTTTGAGTCAGCTTTTTGTCACTGTGAGCAACATGACCACCAAGAACAACTTAGAGGAGGGAAAATTTTGGGGGGCGCACAGTTTCAGAGGTTCAGTACATAGATGGCCAACTCTATTGCTGTGGGCCCAACTTGAGGTGGCATATCACACTAGAAGGGTGGACTGATTAGGTTACAGCTCTCATTATCAAATCGTTATAACTTTGAATATTCCTGCATCAACTGGAGATTCAGGGGACACTTTACATCCAAACCATAATAGGTTGTAACAATTCACTTCCAGATTCAAGGCTGAACACAATCCTGCCTCTGTCTCAGGTACCTGGTGGGTGGTGGTGCTGCTCAGGGCTGTCTGGCTCCCCTCTGCACCCAGAGCACCTTGGCTGGGCTGGGGTGCCCCGAGTTGCTGATCTAGCAGGTAACTTGATGTCAGGGTCATCAGAGTCCAACAGGGCAGCCTGGTCTTCTCTACATGCTAGAGTCACAGGGGTCCTAAAAGCAGCAGAAGGAACAAGTCCCAGCACATAAGCCCTTTTTTATATAATAGCCTTCAGTTTTCAGAGCAGTTTTAAGTTCACAAGATATTGAGCAAGAAGTACAGATATTTCCCAGGTACCCCATGCCCCCCACAAACACAGCCTCCCCACTATCAATGTCCCCACCAGAGTGGTACATTTGTCACAGTGAACTTACGCTGAAATGTCATTGTCACACTAAGTCCATCGCTTACGTTAGGGTCCTCTCTTGGTGTTGTACATTCTATGCGTTGGAACAAATGTAGTAATGTCATGTATCTACCATTGTAGTAACTCGTGCAGTAATTTCCCTGCTCTAAAAACCCTCGGGGCTCTGCCTGTTTGTTCATCCACCCCTCTACTAACCTATCCATCACCCGTTTAATAATGGTAACCAATCATCTTTTAGTGTCTGCATGGTTTTGCCTTTCCAGCGTGTCACATGGCTGGAATCAAGCAGTGCATGTAGCCTTTCCAGATGGGCTTCTTGCATTTATTAATGTGCATTTAAATTCTTTCATATCTTTTCATGGCTTGACAACTCATTTCTTTGTGGCACTGAATAATAATCCTTTGTGTGATGAATTATGGTCTGCTTATTCATTCACCTGCAGAAGGACTTCCAGAGTTTGGCAACCCATGAACAGAGTTGCATGGATGTCCATGCGCAGGTTTTG
>PVKS010011807.1:0-55536 GCA_004027875.1 Aplodontia rufa | reverse complement strand
ATTGTGATACAGGATACAGATGAGGGGGAAACATTGTCAAAACTGTAGCAATCAATGTGTATAAACTTTGATAACCAGGGGTAATGCTAACACATAGATAAGCTACTATGGGTTTCATCTAATGCAGTTTCCCCCAGAAGAACTCATGTGTTAAATGGGTATCTAGTGTAGGAATAACATCGGCTTCTGGAATGGTTCCTTGGGGTTCATTTTAATGACATAAAATTTCCTCCAGGTCAATCCCCAATGTTTCCTCTTTCCCTCTCCTGCTCCCTCCCCCTGTTCCCTTTTCTCTACTTTATTGATCTTTCTTCTTATAGCTTTTCTTTCATAAAAAGTTTTACTTTGTACTAAAGCATTAGTAATTATGGATAAATATAAAAGTGAAATTCACTGTGGCATATTTATATGTATGAAAGCTTGGAGACCCTCATTCTTAAAAAATAATAAAATAAAAATAGATTGTTATAAGACTTGAACTCTGGTTAGAACCTTATTAAGAGCCAGGTACAGTGGTACATGCCTGAATTCCCAGCAATTCAGGAGGCTGAAGCAGGGGACTGAAAGTCAAAGCCAGCCTCAGCAATTTAGTGAGGGCCTAAGTCACTCAGTGAGACCCTATCTTAGAATAAATGAATAAATAAATAAAAAGAACTTAGGGAGGCCCCGGTTAATTTAGTGAGACTATGCCTCCAAATAAAAAATAAAAAAAAAATAAAGAGCTGGGATGTGGCTCAGGGGTTGAGTACCCCTGGGTTCAATCCCTGGTATCAAAACAAACAACAACAAACCATCAGTCTGGAGACTCAATTGCCAAAATATGCATCCTTGGAGGATCAGCAAGAGCCCTTGTCAGCTCTGCTGAGACAAACGTAAAACTGGTGGATTTTCCCTCACATGGAGAAATACAGAAAGGATCAGTTTTTTAACCTGTCAAAGGCAGTCCTCAGAAACACAGGGCTTTTTTTCTTCTTTTCCCTGTAACGCTTTGTGCCTGGTTCAGGAAGCTGCGATGGTGATCTGTGTGTTTACACAATCAAATCTCCTCTGACCACAAGCCCATGCCCCAGTCAATATTTTGACTGAGCAAAGCCCACTCCCTATCAGTCAATCAGATCATATCCTGCTTTCCCGTATGCCTTCTGTCATGTAGCTGGCTCCCAGGTGGGCGTGAGTATAAATCTCAGATTCGACCAACATCAGGCGCCCAGGATCTGGAAGGAGGGTCTTTTGCTGCGAGTCCCCAGCTGTGGCATGCTGTGAAGTCCCGGTAGCTTTCAGAGTGAGTGTGAAGGGGAAGGTTCAGCATCTGGGTGGGGGCAAGGGGGGTGTTTAATTGCCAAGGGGGGAGTAGAATTTAATCAATCTCAGTAGCCATTTACTGCTTCATATATTACAAAGCAGAAGAGATTATGTCTTAATTACACGCTCTTCATTCTAAAAGGCTATGTTCATCTGCGGTGGCCACTAGCATTTAAAGAAATCTATGGAAAACATGTGTCTGGGCTCTGAAGTTAATAACGTGCTGGCGATTTTTCCAGGAGCCAAAAAGGTTTCTGTAATCACGGACAATTGCTACATGGACTTACAACCACTGCTGAGCTGAGTCACTTGACTGTAAACACGTGGGGAATGTCTGGGCTCATCTTGAGTTTTTCATGGTGCTGAGAGTGGGAATGTGGTGGTGGGAGAGGGGGCAGGATCCAGGCCCAGGGAGGTGGCCAGAGAGGAGCTGGGGACCCTGCAGAGCTGAGGCCAGAGTGCGGGTCTCTCTCTCCCACAGGCCCTGGCTTCTCCCCTCTCGAAGGAAATGTAGCAGACATTAAAATAGTTCCAAACCAAACAAGACACCCTGAAGGGCTCTCCTTCTGCAGCCCCATCTTTTGCTTCAGGCCAGATCTGAAAATATCCAACAAAGCAATGACTGGAGGCAGCCCTGTTCTGAAGGGGACTGGCAGAGGGGACAGGAAAACAAAGCCGGCTGCCCTGCTGCCCTCAGATTCAGGGGCTGCTTTTAAAAACTGCAAAGTCAAGAACGTGGGGTGGTCTCCAAGTCACAGTTCACCGAGGGTCCCGATCTCTCACCCCTCCTGTAGGGTACAAAATAACAACCCAGGGTGGTCAGGAGGAGTTCCATTTATCATATCAATTCCTTTTCACCCAGCAACTCTTGCTTTCAAATTTTTGATATCTATTTCTAAGAGAGCATCTTTGTACCTTAATTTATCCTCAAAAGGCTTTTCATGTTTTCTCCAGCCCCCAATAGTTTAATCATATTTAACAATTTTTGTCTGGGCTTTGATAGTAACTGAAGTAAAAGTACAGAGTTCAAGCCATCCTGCCCCTCCCCCACACTTTCCATCCCAATCCCAGGCATCTCTTGTTTGTTCCCTGAGACTAGAGCCTGCTGGGAAATTCTGAAAAGCCTCATCTCATGTCTGCACTGAATTGAGGGAAGAAAAAGGAAAGTTGTAACTTTGGCCTTGTTCTGCATGTAATTGTTAATAGAATTGTGGTTTCTTTTTTTCTTTTGTAATCTTGTTTTCCAAATTAAAAACCTTCAATGACTCAGTCTCTGTTCCAGCTTGAAAAACAAAGAGTCCTGCAAGAGGAATCAGGAGAGCTGGCTCTGGAGGATGCTGGGGCTGCACAAGTCAGACAGAAATACAGAGAAACTGCAGGTCTAGCAAGTGCCCGCACCTGCCCCATCTCCAAGTGCCCCCACAGATCTTGTGTCCTTATAAACCTGCAGGGGATGTTTCAGTTCCTTGGAGGTAGTGTGACATGGCAACCCCCACCTCCCGATAGGAATGGGCTCTGCTCTCATTCTGGGCATCTGGTCCTCTGCTTTCTCCGCCATCCTGCTTGCAACCCTGGAGTCCCTTTTTATACCACCAAGTCCTCTCTCGCCAAGTTGGATCTCCAACTCTTCTTCTCCTGAATGATACCTGCCTATGACCTGGGTGGGAAATTGGCCTCTGAGGTCCCAGCAGAGCCTGCTCAGTGTGAGATTCCATCCTGTGCACCCCAATCTCCTGCTCCTGGATCCCATTCTAGGTGGTATATATAGCCCAGAGACTCTCAGAGAAGCTGGTTCTTGGCTGGGACCTTTGGAGAAAGGGCAAGTGTCCTAGAGTACATACACATTGCCTTTGTTGAGGTCTATCCTGTGGGATGAAGGCAGGGGTGGTCCACATGTCTCCGTTCATTGACGACAAACTCCCTGACATATGCCTGGTGTACCTCATCAATTGGCAGTGAACATAGCATGTGATCCTCCCAGGAAAACCCCCACTACTGTGGCTGCCACCCATCCTTCCCTGGGTAGCCCAATCCCGATGTGTGGAGTTTGATGCATTCAGGTTGGGGTTTCAGCTTCCTCAGTTTCCAGCTGTCTAATCATAAACCAAGTTTGCTTATCTTACCTACCTTGAAAGACTGTTTTAAGGACTGACCAGGAGCTGCAGCAGTGGCTCAGCAGTTACAGTGCTTGCTGGCACACTCGAGAATGTGGGTTCAAATCCTAGCATCACATATACAACTAAGGCAATGAAAGCCACATGGAAAACTAAATAAAATTGATTCTCTCTCTCTGTCTCTCTCCCTCCCTCCCTCCCTCTCTCTCTTAAAAAAGAAACAAATACAAAAATAAACAAACAAAAAAAAAAACCAAAACAAAAGGACTGACCAGAGATATCACACATGGCTGGTGAACAGTCAGCCTGGTGCTCAGGGGCTCATAGTCCATAATTCTGTGTCAATAACACCAGTGCTTCCCAAGGTCAGAAAGGGAAAGCATCTTTGCCCTGATCTTTCTCTTTGGGAAGTGAAATCCTCTACACAGAACTGCTGCTGGCAACACAGCCCCTAGCAGACTCTACCCTCCTGGAAGATTATAGACTGCCTGGGGACTGGAGTTCACTCACATGCTGGCTTCTCTTTGAAGGAAATAAAATCCAGCTTCTGGACACTCAATGCTCAAGGGGACAGATGGAGCTAAGGGATATATACTCATTAGTGTCCTCCAGAGGGCTCTTTTAATCTAACTGTTGAGGGCAGTGCAGAAGGCCTGGGGGAAGAACCATAGAAATCAGGAGTGTGTCGAGCTTGCTTGAAACTATTATGGGTTGATGGAATTCTTCACTCCCCTTCCAAAAAGAAATACATTGGCGTCTGTAAAGGTTAATCTCCGTTGTCAACCTGAGTGGATTGAGAGATGCCTGGAAAACTGGTCAAGCACACTTCTGGATGTGTCTTAAGGGTGACATATGGATCAGTGAGCTGAATAAGGGTGGTCTTCCCTGAAAGTAGGTAGCGCTGTCCAATAGCCTGGGGGGCCCAGATGGAGCAAAAAGTTGAAGAAGGGGAAGAGTCAGGTGTACACACTCAACTCCTTTAGAGTGGGTGCATTTTTTTTTTCCTGCTGCTGCCATTGACCATGGACTTTAGTCTCTACATTCTTTGGGCTTTGGATGTAGACTCATAACTGTGAACACCCAGGGGCTTTCCAGACCTTAACCCTGGGGTCAGAGCTTTACCACTGGCCCTTCTTCAGAGGCTCCAGCTTCTTGGATTGAGCAGCTACTGATTTCTCCAGCTCTCCAGGCTACAGAAGGTTGTTGTGGGACTATCCAGCCTCTGATCACAGAATCCAATCTAATACATGACCTCTTATAATCATATGCACATATGTTGGTTCTATCCCTCTAGAACACTCTGTATCACAGTCCTAACCTGCAGTGATCTTATTTGGAGGCAGGGTCTTTACACGTGAAATCAAAGTAAAAAGAAGTCATTATGGTGGACCCCCATCCAATCTGACTAGTGTCCTCATAAAAAGGGCAAATTTGGATGCAGAGACACATGCCCATAAGGGAAACTGGATACGAAAGCACCTATAGAATATGGCTATCTACACTCGAACAAGAAAGGCCTGGAACAGAAAGGCCCTCTCATCCCAACATCATGAGTTAGGACTTCTAGTCTCCAGAACATCTGAGAAAATAGATTCCTGTTGCTTAAATCACCAAATTTGCCATACTTTGGTACAGCAGCCCTAGCAGACTCAAAGCTTTCCGCACCTCTGTTTCTTCTTCTGCCTACAGTGTTTAAGGGCAGCCTTTCCCCATCTCGCTATAGGACTTTGTTGGGGCTCCGTTCATTTACACATAGAATGAGAGGATCTGGCCTTTTAAGCTTTACCATCTCAGCTTCTAGGCTTGGACAAGACTGAGGGTGGGAACCGTAATCAGGACTCCCTGTGTTAGGGCAGAAAGAAATTGTTCTGTGACACTGATGATCACTCCATTAATGCTGAGGTTGATGTCAGTGCCCATTGCCAGCTTAGGAAACTGAGGCACAGACAGCTTAAGTCAAAACATGATTTGCAGGGCTGAGATTTCAATAAAGCCCACTTTGCTGCCTCTGATGGCCCAACTCCTTTGTGAACAAGGCTGCTCTTTGGAATAGACCTATGGGGCTGAGGATGGGTGAATCATTTACTCTTGGGAAATACCCTCTTTGGAACATTTTCTTTAGCATATGTGCTTTCTCTGGAAACTATTTCCCTGGGTACAACAAGGGATGGGTTTTCCCCTTCTGTCTGGAGCGGCTTATTTGTGGGATTTCCTAGACGTGCAGGCTAGCCCCTCCACCAGGGAAGACTGAGGCTGGAGCATCTCAGTGTGTTGCTGGTAAAGACTGTCCTTGGTTGAGATTCATATCCAGAAAGGAATCCCTGCCTGGTCACCTGTCTGGTTCCATTCAGAACTTGGACCTGTTTGGAAAGAATAGATCCCCCAAAAGCAAAAGGGGTCACTAGGCCCTGTTCTTATCATTGCTTGGGACACACTGTGTTCAGAGGCTTTGTCAGAGCTTCTAGACTGTGCAGTAGCCCTGTGTTGGCTCCATGAGAGAGCCCGGGCTCTACTTGTGCCCTGGGAGACTGCACTTTGCTGTGATTCTAGCTGGTGACCTTGTTCATAGCCAGCAGGCTCATTTTGACTTCAGGAAATAAAAGCAAATTTTTAGCTTAACAGAGGCAGTGTTTTCTGTTCCTGGGATCAGAGAAGAGGGAACATCCTGCTATTAGAAAAAAGGAAGCAAGGATTAAACTCTGCTGGTCAGTTTGGAGATTCAGAAACATGACGGACGGGCATGATAAATGTCCGCCTTTGGGACTTGGAGCTAGAATCACAACTGAATAGAAGATTGTGTACAATTGTTGGTGCCCCCATCTGTGCCTACGTGAGTGTGTCTTTGTGTATACCCCCGTGTCTACGCGTATGAATGTGTTTGTGTGTACCTCTGTGTGTATGTGTGTGCATCTGTGCCTTTGTGTGTCTGGGTCTCTTTGTGTCTATCTTTGTGGTGTCTGTCTTTGTGGTGTCTGTATATGAATGTGTATGTTTGTGTGTCTGTGTTTCCATGTGTCTGAATGTGTTTGCACGTGTCTGCCTGTGTGTGTGTATCTCTGTGTGTTTACCTGTGTTTGTACTTGCATGTGTGTGTGTGGTTGTGTATGTTCACGTCTCTGTGTGTATGTGTGTCTGCATGTGTGTGTCTCATGTGTGTGCACAAGTGTGCAGGTGTGTCTGTATGTGTCTGCTGTACCTGTCTGCCTGGGTGTGTTTTCTCTAAACAGTGGCCTTTGTGTGATTGGCCTGGAGCACCCTGCTTCTTTGATTTTGCTCTGTCCCAGGATAGGACAGGCTCCTATGTGGCCCTTTCTGCTGGACAGTGTCTTAGTGTGGACTTTATAGTCATTACAGTCTTTAGTGTCTCCATAGTCAAAGCCACCATGCCAACTAGCATATTGACAGCTGCCATTCTAGGAACCCAAGGGAAAACAAGGCCAGATCTCTGAGTCAATTGTCCAGATGACCTAGGTCTTGGGTACAGGGTGGTATATTTCATGACATTGAGTCCCCTGAGCTTCACCCTAATGACCAGGCCTTGACCTCTGTACTTTTTTTTTCCTGTGTCCATCTCCCCACCCTCAGATTCTATTCTGCCACAATAAGACACATCTCTCTCTCTTCTCTAAAAATGTTAAAACGAGTGTGTGTGAGAGAGAAAGAGTGTAATTTTATTTTTTTCATCTAGTTTTTATTTTTCCTCAACTTAGCTGGGTAAGTGGTGTTGGGGTCCTCGTGCATGCCAGGCAAAGAACTCTGCCTTTGAGCCATCTCTCTAGCCCCATCACACATCTCTTGGGAAAGAGGTTGAGTACCTGATTAATGTGGTTACACCTGGCAGCCTTCCTGGCTGGGCCTCCCTTTTCTGCAGAGTTTGCCCAAATACATAAACAGGGTCTGAGTGTCCATCAAACAACTGCACAACTGGCCACTGGGGCAGACAGCTCTACAGCAGCAATTCCCAACCTCAGTTAGTCACCTGGAGATCCTCAGTCCCACCCAGAGATTCTGATGTCATGGCTTGGAGTAGGGTTGGGTGTCTGATTGTCAAAGTTGCGCAGGAGGCATAAGGTGTGCCAGGTGTACAGGACCAGCTTTATGATAAGGAGAACTCATGGGATTTTGAACTAACACACCTGAGGCTACATTTCTTTGTCTGTAAACTGCCATCCTCCAAGGATTTCTGAAAACCATCGACAAGATTCTGCCAATCCCAGGGAGCGTTTAAAGAACAGAGGCCAGTCTCCACCCTTGACAAGATGATCTAATGGGACAGATGGGCCTCAGGATAGCCGCGGCCACTGGTGTCTTTTCCAAGTTTCTGGGTTGCTTAGCACTCACGCAGATTGCCAGTGGGTTCTGCAGAAAAATTCATCATCCAGTAACTGCTGGCCCCAGAGGTGAGCTTCTGGAAGGTGACTTAATGGTGGAATCCATATTCAGACACCAAATCTGGGCCTGGGTACCTTGTGTTTCACCCCAGTAGGGCAACTCTGTTCTGATAGCAGGTTTGTTTCCTTTCCCCCTTGAATAATAGAAGATATGGTAGAGGCATGTACAAGGTCCTAGGTTCAATCCCCAGCACCACAGAAAACAAAAAAAAATTTTTTTAAACCGAAAGGGATCATCATCCAGTCCTGTGGCTTAGCCAATCAATCCATATGGTCTTCTGATATTTTCTGTGCGCTCAGTTCCTGAGTGGAACTGCTTAGGGTGGTGGGGTCAGGGATGGAATGGCAGCCCAGTGATCACCAAGTCAGAGAAAGGAAGCAGATTTTCTCACTACACTTTGGTACTAGACTTGGCCCCATTAAGAGCAGTTTGTAGGGAGCTGGGGAATATAGCTAGATGGTAGGGTGCTTGTGTAGCATACATGAGTCCCTGGGTTCCATCCCCAGCACAGAGCAGGAGGTGGTGCCCTGCCATCCTGCAGACTCACTGCCATATCTGTAGCTTAGGCTCTCTGGGTATGAGACAGCAGCCCTTGCTGGCTGGTCCCAGGCTGAAGAGTAAGATGGGGCCCTTCTGGAGGGAAAGCTGTGGAGGGCACCAGCTTCCTGCTGCTCCTCAGAACTCTTTTCTGTTCTCTCATGAATACATTTATGCCAACAGGGCTGGCAATACAGCCACAGGATAGGCAGGGTTCCGTATCACACACATCCCCCAGGAAATGGAGAGCTAAATATTTATCAGTTGGATTGCTGTGGCTTTGGGGCACTCTGAACTCCAAAAGAAATTCCAGGACTTTCATTTTTTCCCCAATGATCTTGACGTTTATGTGCCTGGCCCTCCCTGGCCCAGTGTCTACATTTATGATATTTTCCCTTGCTAAGATACTGTTTCATAGAGGCAGGTTTGGTAAAGTGTATTTCCGTCCTGATAAAATATATTAAAATATATTTCCATTCTAAATAAGTCAGTGCCTGTTTTGAATTAATCACCATGATGCACAGTAATTAGGTATACAAGAATCTGCAAAGAGAGTTTTTCTTTTAAGAGGGAGCTTGCTAATTCTGTTTAATGTCCAACAGTGGCATGTCTTGATTGCCTGAAGATTTTCTCCAGAAATTAGACTTCTACCTTCTCACAGTATGTTTTAAATTCCTCCGTTCCAGACCTCTCTCTTTTCTTTTCCGCTTCTTTCTCCTCTCTTACTGTCTCTTCCTCTCCCTTTCCCTTTTTAAATTTTTTCTTTCCTTCCTTCCTTCTTTTCCTTTTCTTTCTTTTTTCTCTTTTCTCCATTTTCTCTTTCTTCTCTCTTTCTATATGCCTTTCTTTCTCTTAATCCCTCTTTTTTGTTTTCTTTCTCTCCTTCTGTCTCCTCACCTTTCCCCTTCTGACTCCCTCCCTTTCTTCACTCTCTCTCTCCCTTTCCCCCTTTTTCTTTTTTCTCTCTCTCCCTGTCTGCCTCCTGTTCCCCCACCCCCCACTCCCACCCCCTCATCCCCTGCAACAGGATCCTGCCTCACCCACCTGTACCTAGAAACACTTTTGCTGTCCTCTGAGATTACAGCCCCTTTTCTTTGGCTTCTGTGTTCTACCTTCAAAACTTTTTACAACCAATAGGGGAATTTCTTTTCCCAACCTGCCTCCTGTTTGCTGCTGTTGTGAGTACTGAGACCTATTGCTCTTCTGAGCCAGGGAAACTTCAGTGACTCCACCTGACTCCTCTTTACAATATTTACTGGAATAAAACAAGTATCCTCATGGCTTTGAATAAAAATGGGGAGTTCTAATTTTTTTGCTGCAGGGTTCAAAGTTGGACCTTTTCTTTTCCTGGGGGTCATTAATTAATGACAGAGGCATGGGGTGGACAAACTATTTTTTTTTAAATGCACACCATTTTAGATCTGTGCTTAACTAATGGGCTTTAAACTTAACACTCAACATAGGAAGCTTTAAATATCTGTGAAACTGCTTTTCTAGAACTATATGGTTCTCAATGTGTAGTTCTTGGACCAAAAATCATCTGCATCACTTGTGATTTTTTTCTCCAGTGCTGGTCCAGTAATACCAAATCTTGAGCCCTGCCCCAGATCCACTGAAGCAGAAATTATGGGTGGGCTCTCCAGGCGATTCAGATTCACACTGAAGTTTGAGAACAACTGCTTCAGAGTGAAGACTTACCACTGTCGTTATGTCTGCAATGTCAGATGCAAAGTTCTGTACAAAGCTTGGAAATATATTAAAGGAACTGAAATTAGAAGATAGCAGTCAAATCCAAGAAAGCCGTGACCTACTGCAGGTCTATAAATAGAATTGAGATCCCCAAGGTACAAATTGGATCTGAAATGTCACTAAAGGCCCATATGTTAATGGTTTGGTCCCCAGCCTAGGTGCGATTGTGATGTATAGAGCCTTCAACAGCTAGAGCCCAGTGGGAGGTCTTCAGGTCACTGGGGGATTGCCCTTGAAGGGTTGTGGGATCCCAATCCCCCACTCCCTGCAAGCCAAGGTGTTTTCCTCACTGTAGTCCTGAACAGGATGGGACCCATTGGTTATGAACTAAAAACTTTGAGCCAAAATGCACTTTTCCTCTTTGTAAGTTTATTATCTTAGGTATTAATTATGGTTATCAAAAGCTGACTAATCCACCCCTTATCATAGAGATATTTCTTCTTCCTCTTTATACAGCCCTAATGAAAAATCAAATAAACAAAAACCAATTATTTCACAAAATAATCAAAAGTCTTTTCATATATCGTTTTATTCTGTTAATGAGCACAAACTCTAAGTGTTCAAAATACATTTGATAAAATAGTTGAGGCATGGGCTAGGGATTTAGCTCAGTGGTAGAGTGCATGCTTAGTATGTAAGAGGCCCTGGGTCCAATTCTCAGCACTAAAACCAACCAAAGAAACAAAAACTGGTGACATCCCCTCCCCCCGTTGAGTTAGTTCACTTGTTTTCATTTTTAAAAGCAACCAAGCGCTTGTTTAAGAATTTACTACCAACATTGAGACCACATTTAAGGTTAAGCATTGCATGCTTCTCAAGAAAGACAGAAAAAAAAATAGGAAAAGAGGAAAGAACTGGACATTAACTGTCTTTGAAGGAGTTCTAGTTAGCAGAGAATCATTTTGACTGGAAAAGAGACAAAACACTAACCTTAGTTGGGGAGAAATTCAGAAATGTACAAAGGTGTCAAGACAGGACTTTAGCATCTATTAATGTGATCAGGACTGTTAATGAATATCCATCAGGTTTCAGGATGAGCCATTAGAAGGAAAGAGTTAAACAGAAAAAAAGCAAAAATGTTCTCTGAAACCGGAAAGTGCCATCCTCAGCGTGAGATACTTTAAATGTCTCACGAAGCACCACGAATCAGGACGTTTTGTAAAGTTGAGTTCTTTACAGGACCCACAATCTCCTTGCGCGGATCTCTTCGCACCACCAGGGGGCGCGCTGGCCCTCCCTATGCGGTCAGTCAGACAGGCGCGGAGTTTTTGTCTTTGAGGTCCTGTCATTCTCTGTATAAACAAGTTACGTTCAAGTGTTTAGGATATAAATTACGACCATGCCGGCTGCCTCGGAAGGAATGTAAACACAGCACTGTGGTCGGAGCAAACTCTGAAACTGACTTCATAATTTATAGCAGGCCCCCCGAGTAGCTCAGTGTAAAAGAAAAAGACGAAAAAAGAAAAAGAAAGAAAAAAAGCCCCATTTAATTACGCATATTACAGACAAAAAATATTTAAATCACTGCTTAATTTTTGTAAAATATAGGAAGGAAACCTAAGAGGTAGGAAGATGGCTAAGACTTAAAACAAGATGTCTTACTCACAAGACTGTTTCTGGACTGAAATTCAATGGTAACTCCAAAATGCCCCACCGAGTGAGAGATCTCCTGAGTGGTACTACGTGCCTGGTAATGGATTAGGAGAAAGACCTTTCAGGGGCCCAGAAACAAAAGTGAATTTCCCATGCAGTAAAGCAAAAGCAAAAACAAAAACAAAAATCCAGCCCTGAGCTGAAGAGAAAAACAACCACAGCGTGACTGTGATTGAAAATTTCTGTTCCTGCTCAGGGTGAGAAGGACTGGTCAGAGGGTGGACTGGGTAAGAAATACGTCCTTCTGCCTACTGGTCTGTTTTTGTTTTTCCTCTTTAATCCAGCTCATTGTGTTGCATTCACAATTAGGAAACCCAGCAAGAGTGGAAAAAGTGGGGAAAGGAACCCCTGAGGGAAACCCCTATTGGAGGAGTCCCAAGTTTAAACCCCTATGCTTGGAATCCAGGTTCACTAATGCTCATCAGTCTTTCCCTAGGAACTCTTGAGAGCTGACACCACCCCAAACGAAACTGCAACCTGCCAAGCAGAGTCAGGGTCCAGTGGTTGAGGGACCTCAACATCACTGGGCTGCTAAGCCCAGCTCAGACAGATTCGATAGGTGATGGCTTACCACTCTGGGCCCACATTTGTCACCTTGGACTGGTGGGGAAGAGGAAAGAGCCCCGGGCAGAAAACAAAAGGGACACAAAATTTGGTTTCCTCAAATCAGACTATTGCCTTTCATTATCTTGCCTGGTTTTCTTTTACGTTCTTTTCACCTGGTTTTTGTTTAGGCAGAAAAAGTGAGGTGAAGTAGAGAAAGAAATGACAGAAAGCATTCCCCTTTCTCTCCTGAGAAGACCCGCAATTGCAACCTGTCCTGTGTTACTGAAGGCACAGACCCCACACCACATCAATTATACAACTTGGGGGTGGGCAGGGTACAGGTGCGATGCTGGCTGGAGGTGGGAGGGAGAGAGAACCTGGCCATTGATCCATCCATTACAAGGTGCCCATAGAGGAAACATCCCTAAAACAACTACTTGTTATATACATTTTATTGAAAAAAAATTTTACATCAAAATATTTTTGGCAAACTGTAAAAGTATACATAAGTGCAAATATATCCTCCTTTTAAAATACAAGCAAAGTGTGAGTATACACGAAGATCATAAAAATATCTTTAAAATATGGTGGTAGAAAACAACCTTGTAAAAATGTTGTATTGTCACAATACAGAGAACCACTTTGTTAAAATAGATGTGTTGGTCTAAATTGTTTCTTCGTATGGTCTTTGGCACCTGTATACAAACTGAGTGTTTAGGGGAAAACAAAACTCTCCTATCTATTTAGGCAACAAGATGAGGCTTTCTTGAAATCTCGTGCTTTGCACTGCCTTTTTGAAAAGCATACAAGTTTTCATAGACCAAGAAAAAAATACACACATACACACAACTTGTCTGCTTTTTTCAGACCCTGATTACTGAAGGCAATGACCATCCCAGAGTTACAAGTTTATGTTTTACACATAGTAACGTGTTAACATCCCCTCAGTTCACACTCTCCCTCATCTGGGGCATTATCTTGCCAAGGGATTCCCTCTTGCAACGGTAGGCAAATATCAGCAAACAAGGCTCTCCTGGGCATATAGGCTGTGACAGAGTGCTACTTACTGCTATCCGCGTGCACATTATGTGAGTCCTTTGCAGTTCCTATCTGCCCCTTAGGGGAAGACAAAAGGAGAGGAGAGAGGGCCTTCATGTGGCCTTTGTCCATTCACATGACACAGGGCTTAATATCCTGACACACACTCTGGTGGTGATGATGATAATAAGACCCACTCGCCGAGGGATGGAAAGAAGAAATGCCATTGAAATTAAGGACGAAATCTTTTCGGTCACACACTGGAGTAGAGTGATGCTGGTAACGAGGCAGTCCCACTGAAAGAAGCAAAGGAGAGAGAAAGAGAAAGAGAAAAAAAAAACTCATTTCAGACACAAAGACCCAGCTGATGATGGAGTGTACTGTTTTTAAAATTTCAATGTACTGTGTCTTAATTTTGGCTCAGGGTACAGAAGCTGTTGGTGTGTCTTTTGGTGCATTGCTATGCAAGAGGGGTAGAGAAGACTCAGCTCTGAAAATCAAAATTTCAATCTGTCAGTCCTTGGTCCTTAGGATGACTCTGGAATCATGTTTTGGTGTGGTTTGACCCACAAACATTCAGGGCAAATTCTTTCCTAACGGAGTGTTCTTAGATTTCTGAATTCCCTTATCACTATGAGGCCAGGGCAACATCCAGGCCCTGAATCCTGGGAGCACTGAGGGCCAAGCACTCTCCCTCTTCCCCACAGAACCACAACTGTCGCTTTCCTTCATTTCTTTTTGAGCCTTATTTTCCAGCTAATTGGCAGGGTAAAATAGCAAGCAGCAAAGGGATGATTCCTTCTGTCAAAAGTGGATGACACAAAATAATCCCACTGCAAGAGAAAGGGAGGAGAAAGATAAGCACAGCTCTCTTCCCCATCCCTCCGGAATCTTCTTAGGTCACAAATATCTTAGCCTTGCTTTAGAGAAGTCAGAACTTCAGGGACAAAGAAATGCTCCTCGGTTAGGTTCCAGGTATCTAGCAGCAGCAGCAGCAGCAGCAGCAGCAGCACAAGAAGTCTCCGAGGAGGCCCCTGCTAGCAGAGGATACAGACCTCCACAAGGGCTGCTCCTCTGCGCAGAGTCTGAGCGATTCTAGACACTAACCTGCCGCCCACGTTTGCTTTTGCTTTCTCGGAGCCTCTTGCTCTCCACCCCCAGCACAATCGGTCAAGAGCTCTGGGTTCCAGCATCCTCTCGGTGCCAGTGCCAGGGTGGGTTATGCTTGTTAGCTTGGGTCATTTCTCGTCACCCTGGTAGTGCGGACAGTAGAAATTTACCGCACATTCGTGCTGGGCCAGATAAAGTTTTTCAGTAGAAGAAAAACGTACCCCGGACCAGCGAGTCTAGGGCCCTCCATGCGTGATCCAGGGGCCTGCGGAGCATCCAAACTGCTCAGTTGCAGGTGATTCGGTCTTTGGGATTGTTTGCTAGCTAACCGCTAACACGAACTGCTGGATTAAAGCAGCCGCTGGCCCACGCGGCCCGGACGGGTACTGGTTGGGTTGCTCTGCACACAGGTGCGTTCTCTCAGCACGCTAATGCGCGCCCTGGTGCCAGTTTCTGGACCACAAAATAGGGAGCTCCTGCAGGACACAGAACAAGAGCTCACGGACTGCAGTCTGCCCTTTAAAATGAGGGCTGGAATGACAAAAAGCCTGAAATCCTACTTAAAAGATTCCCAAATTAATGGAGAGCATGAGGCCACCTAGGGCTCCAGCAGGCCGCTGTCCACGGGTCTCGTTTAGCATACGTGGGGTAGAAGAATGCCAGCGCACAGCTAGCACGGGTGTGCTGGGGGCGGGAGAGTCGTGCTGTGTGCCTGTGTATACGTATGCATATCTGTGAGCACATTCGCTGAACTGTGTGCTGGAAGGGAGGGCGTCCTCTACCCACAGCTTCATCCCTGCTTGGCTTCGCTGGGCCTTCAGTCTTAGTGGGCCGCAGCCCATTGGGCTGTGCGCTCCAAATCAGGCCCCGAACGCCCTGGCGCACTAGACCCGCTCCTCCTCCCAAGCCCTGATTGGGAGAAGCCAACGTAGGAGAAGGTTATTCAAGATATGGAAGACAGCCTGAGGAGGAAAACACTGGGATCTCAGCCTGGGTTCACCGGGCTCTGACCAAAATGCTGTCCCACTCATCCCCCACCTCCAGAGTGATTGATATGGGAAGGCCTGAGTTATCTACCGCCTCCCCTCTAGAGCAACCATTTCCAGACAGTTGGGAGGTTGTTTGGCTGCAGGCTGTACAGGTTGTACGGGAGTTCCGAGTATGGCTAACCCTGGGAGCTAATGGCCAGGAGCGTGGAAGCCAGCCTGCTCTGTTCGAAGTTTTCATCCTCTCCTAGAGGCCTGTTTGCAGATCATGGGATTTTTAGGGGCTTGCCCCTGGCCCTGCTGAGCGGGGTGGGACAAAGGCAGCCTCACAGAAGGATCAAGAGCCTCTTTCCTGCCTGTTTTTTTGTTTGTTTGTTTGTTTGTTTCTTCCCAGAGTACTATTTCCTGATGCAGGGAAGCTTTGGAGTCAGGGTTTAAGTATGGACTTCGAGAAGACCAAGGTGGCCATTTGGGCTGGGAGAGGAGCAGGCAGGCAAGCAAGGGTGCCAGTGTGCTCCAGCCTAGTCCTAGTGTGTAACAGATTGACAGCTAGTGGGGGTGGAGGTGGGGAATAAGAGGGGTGTCTGTATTGGTTATTTGTTGAAATTCCCATAAAATTGAGCAAGACTCTGCTCTCAGTGAGTTAAGTCAGGCTAAAATCCTCTCTGGTGTGGTCCTGCCGAGACTGTCTTTGTTTAGTTAACCTCTGAGACCCGCATTTAAAAGGCCTATTTGGGAAATTTCTCTGTCCAGGGAACCAACATCTTTTGTCCATTTCTGGGCTTCCTTCGCGGCTGATGTTCTTGTTGCACAGGGAGTCAGGAACATATGAACAGAAAATAGTTCTGCGAACTATTTTCTAATTGGGGAGGGAGGTAATGTGAGAGTAAGCACCTTTGGGCCTTTGAAAGGCAGACTCAGCAGATTTTATTCTGCAATCTGGTCCTCACAGGGGTTAATAAGGGTTTATCTCTCAGATAAAGCTGGCCAAATATTCAAATTCTCTACCCCCACCCACCCCTCCCACCTTTCACTGCTTTCCACAAGTCAATAAATTTTTATAATCTGCAACCCACACAATTTAAACCAGCCAAACTACAAGTAGCCTCCAGGCAGATTTCTCAGGGGAGTTACAACAGAGTTCTCAGGTTCTCCAGCCTGGGACACTTGTGTGTCATCAACTATGTGTGGGGGACTCCTCAACAGTTGGTTCCCCTCTCCACTGGCAATGTCCCTCTAGTGAAAGACCTTGCTTCTTCCAGTGCCCTCCCTGTCTCCTCTCAACTCTTGCTCAGCTAAGAAACACCCCCCCAAAAGAACTGACATTTAGTTTTTGACAAAAGGTACAGCAAAATGAACAAAAAAAAAAAAAAAAAAAAAAAAGGAACTAGAACCGGACACAGCTCCTTGGTCAATGTCCCCAAAGGCCACATGCCTTCTCTCAAAGCTAATTCAGGCCAAAATTGGGAAATCCAATGTACGTATAGAGACATCTATGAAGGCCAGGAAGGCAGGCGAGTTTGTAGTATCATCCTAGAAACTGGACAATTCTGGAGGCCCTGCTCCTGGCCAGGAGTGTCTGGGAGAGCATCCAGATACCAAGCATCCCCCTGTGAATAAGGTGCCAGCTCTCTGCTCAGCATCCATTCCTCCCCCTACCCTCAGACCCCAGGCTTTGTTGTCCCAGAGGGAAGGGCAGAAGACCCTGGACCTGGAGGGTTAGAAGGGAGACTCCGACTCCCAGAGGGCCACTCCCGACGGGCGCACTGCTTTACCTGAGAGATCCTCGCGGGCATTCTGGTGCAAGTAGCTCTGCTCCAGTGAGTAGGAGGACATGCTGGAGTGCAGGCCTGCAGAAGCCGCGGGGTTGCTGCTTGGCGTCAGGGCGGGCGGCTGCTTGAGGTAAGGCGAGGCGCCAGGCGAGCTCCAATGCGCCGCGGGACTCGTGTAAGGCGAGTGGCACTCGATGGCGCTCGCCATGGCTGGGGATGAAGGCACTGGGCTGCTGCTGCTGTCCGGCCCATAGTCCCCGCCACCGCCGCCGCCACCCCCGGCCGCACCAACGCCTCCAGGACCCGCGGGCACGGGGCAGCTGGCCATGTAGGTGGAGCCCGGGTTGGGCGACATGTGCGGGACATGGTGGTGGTGGTGGTGGTGTGGATGCGCGTGGCCTGGGGCTCCGGCGCCTGTATCATAGCCTGCGGGCATCATATCGAGGCCACCGTAGCCTCCCTGCCCGTGGCAGCCAAGCGGCGCCGACGGGGGCGCCTGGAAGTCGAAGCCCTGGGGCAGCAGTGAAGCCCCGAAACCCAAGCCGCTCACCACGCGATGGTACATGGGCTTGAGAGCTTGGCACTTCCGCCTGAATCCGCGAGGCCGGCGGCGGAACGAGCCCTCCTCGAACATGAACTCGCTGGCCGGATCGATGGTCCAGTAGTGGCCCTTGCCGGGCCGTCCGAGGCCCTTGGGCAGCTTGATGAAACACTCGTTGAGCGAGAGGTTGTGGCGCACCGAGTTCTTCCAGCCCTGGTAGGCGCCGCGGAAGAAGGGGAAGCGCGCCTGCAGGAACTGGTAGATTTCGCTGAGCGTCAGGCGCTTGCTGGGAGAGCTCTGGATGGCCATGACGATGAGCGCGATGTAAGAGTAGGGAGGCTTCTCGGGCCGCCGCAGCCCCGAGTTCGCCTTCTTGGTGCCCCCGCTCCCGGGGCCCGAGCCTCCCCCTCCGCCGACCGAGCTCTTGCAGGCGGCCGAGGAAGCGCTGGCAGAGTTGGAGGAGGACGAGGCACAGGAGGCAGAGGACGACGACGACGACGACGAGGTGGTCTCTAGGGCTGCTGCTGCGGCGCCGGCAGGGGGCGGCGGGCTCATCAAGGCGGCCTGAAGTGCGCCCGGGGCCGGGCTGCACGCGCGGCGGAGTGGGGCCGGTGGCGGGCGCGGCGGGGGCGGCGGCGGCCCGCCCTCGGTGGTCATCTGGGACCCCGGAGCGAGGCCCGGCCTGGGGGGCGGGCCCCGGGCCGGGAGCGGAGGCGCCAGAGAGGGGTCGGCCCAGAAGCCGGGCGAGCGCCCTAGCCCGCCGCCCGGGCTGCAGCCGTGGCCACTCCGGGCCAGCGCTTCGGCGTCGCCTCCCTCAGATCCTCTGGGGCTTTTGGCGGCGGCGGCGGCGGCGGCGGGCTGGAGGCAACGCCCGGCGCATCCCTCTCCCGAGGCTCAGGCCCCCGCCTTGCGCAACCGCCTCCCAGGCCGCGGAGCCGAGGCGGCCGGACGCCGGGCAGCAGCGCCCGCGAGCTGCGACCGCGGCCGGGACTCCGGGGACGAACCCGACGTCTCCCTTCAGAAGCGCTCCTTGCTCTGTCTCTCGGACTTCCTCCCTCCCGCGCCCTCCCCGCGGCCGCCCTCCCTCCCTCCCTCGCTCCCTCCCTCCACCCCTACCCCGCCCTGCCCCCTCCTCGCTGCAGGACGCGGCGGGGAGGGCGCGCTCCGGCCGCGAGGCTCACTCCTCCCCCCTCCCAACCTGGAGGCCCGCTTCTGCCCTTATCTTCCCCTCCGCTCTCCAGGGTCCCCCACTCTCTTCTAATCCACCTCTGGTCCTCTTTCGCTTTTCCCACCTATCCTCTTTCAAATGGAGGGATAACAGAACAACTCACATTTTGCTGGGAGGACCACCCCCACCCCCACCCTGAAAGGCTGGATTACCTATGACTTTACGAAAAGGTTCTCATCTTCCCTTCCAGCAGTCCTTCCTTCCCCTCCCTGAAACCAGCGGCCCCCCTGGGAGTGGACCACCCCTCCTCCCTCTCTCTTCCCCTCCCCCCTTCGTCCCCCTGGCCCAGCCCCGGTCCAGTGGTTCAGCCGCGGGTGCCGCCGCCGGGAGCCGCCTTCCCCTGTGCCCGAACTGACACCATCTGTCAACTTCATTTAGACATTGCCGCCCGCAGCCACACGACAGGGTGCCAGACGCCCAAAGGTAACGTGCCAATCCTCTCTCTTTCTGGCCGGGCCTGCAGACTCAGGACAATTCTTTTAGTAGAGGGTGAACGCCCCAAGGCCATCTTGGACATTTTTGGGAACTTTGTCCAGAGGGGTTTAGATGGAGAAATCTGGGCCAAGTTTTAGAGTCTCTGGAAACCTGGGTCTATAGGATTCATGTTTATATTTGATTCTATTTCCTTTTGGTTTTCCACTTCTTGGTTTGTAGAAATTGAACCCCTCCTGCCCCACCCAAAAGCAACCAGAAGGCCCACCCCAAGATAAGTTCGATAGCTGTGTTTCTGTTCAATTCCGGAGTGTGCTGCTGTAATGTTCTCAATGTTGCTCACCAAAAAATGTGCCATCTCTAAGCTAACTTCTGTAAGAGAACACACCACCCCATTTCTACTTATTCTCTCCTCTCTGTAAGAGCCGGCTCTGTGAGAGATGTGCCCTCAGGAGAAATCATTTCCAATGAGATCGGACAGTTAGTTATTGGATTACACGTGTAGGGAAATGTAGGCTGACCAGGGATAGAGGCTGGAAGAGAGAGGAGAGTGGGAGGCCAGGAGCAGGCCACTCAGGCTAATGAGAAGGCCCCAGACAAGGTACTACAGAACCTGGGACCAAATGGGAGGGAGGGAAAGCTGCCCCCCCCTCTGCACTGCTGTGTATCTACCTTAAAGAACCAAATTGAAAGGGCCTGTGCCTGGGGAGATTGTCCTGGGACCCAGGTTAAAAAAGAAAATTCTGCAAAGTCCCTTCCCTGTAGCAGAGCCTCTTGGGGCTGGCATCAGCTCTCTGTGTCCCAGGAGTGCATGGGGGACTGATCCTGGTTGAGTGAGAGTACTGGTGGGTCTGTGAAAGCAGAGGAAAGGGAGGGTGGGGAGGGGGAGTTAGGGGGGTTGGGCTGGGGCTGGCCCCAGACAGTGACCTGAAGTTGAGTGGAAGCAGGCTTTTTCCATCAAACCCTGCCTGGATACCACACACAGAGACCGAGTGTCAGTTTACTGCCCTGAGCCGGGCTCCTTTTCCCTAAGCTCCACAGTAATTAGACAAAGAAAACCTAAATTAGCTGAACAGGCGTCGACAGCTTCCTCCAGAGCACCCCTGGTACCTACATGGGAATGTGTCCGAAAATGGCCTGATTGTAGCTGAAAGTCAGCTAAGAAAACACCACCAAACTGAACTCAGTTTACCACTCATTTCCAAGAGAAAAAAGAAACAAGTCTCTCTTTTCCGGAAGGGATGTTTTGATTGAGTTGGAGTGGGGGGTTTGCAGTTGTTTCCACTTTCTAAGAATTTCTTTCTGACTGACTGGTGAGCATTTTGTGGGGACAGATCCCCATTTATTCCATGCTGGTTTTTTTTCCTCTTACCCTCTTTTGCTATTTTATGTGGAATAATTTCAAAATCAGTAACTATATGTGGAAGTAAATATGTGCTCAATAAGTCAATGCTCTAAGTGTCTGAAAATAATTAAATAAAATACTAACCAACATAGACTCTCATATACTTTGATGAGTCTGTTTAAGTGGGAAGAACAACCAGAAGAGTGGGAGAAAGAGGGCAATCATTTTATTTGTAGATGGCAGTGAGGAATATTGGGTTTGGGGAACATTGTCATTCAGCCACAGGCCCTTTCAGATTTTCTGTACCTGGAAATTATAAGTGTTTTAGGTAGTGGGGGAGTACCTGATTTCAGAGCAGGCCTGAAAGCGTTGTGGGACTCAAGAATAAAAGGCACTAAACCTTGAACTACAGGCAGGGCCAGAAATAACCTTCCTTACCAGTAGTTCTCAGTTTTGGGGGCCAGGAATCTCTTTGAGTGGACAGAAGCTATGAAGCCAGTCTCCACAAAAAAACAAAACAAAACAAAACAAAAACTTGGAATTTGCTTGGGATTTTAAGGGCTTTCGTGGTACTCATTTTTACAAATCCACATTCTACATAATTTTTAGCTTCTACTAATTCAACTGTTTAAATTATGAGGGATATTTTTTCCAGACTCTCTTCTCTATCCAAGTAGCAATGGTATCCATTTTACAGAAAATCTCTAAACTTGCAAGAAATCCCACTTACATTTTGATGACTGTAACAGGGCCCCAGCCAGAGATCCTGGAAAGGCACTGGGTACTGCACAGCACTTAGAGCCTGGGTTAGATCTGCTGATTTGAAGCCTGTTGTCTCTCCAGTGGTCTAAATACTACCCCCCTAGAACCCACAAACTCCAGAAGGATGTGGAGCTTGGTGACCTTGAGTTACTGAGCAGGAAGGGCTTCTCTCCAGAGCTCTTTCTCAGAGCCTCCACTTCTGCCTGTTGCTCTGGCAAAGGCTGCCTAAGATGATGCCACAAGTCATGGATAGGCAAATGATACAGCTGGCCTATAGTGGGGGCCTGGCTCCAAATTCAGTGCTTCTTTGATCACATTGCAGCAAAATCTCTGAGCTTTGTTTTCATCACTAATATGTACAATTTTATTGGGTAAGAATGAATGTGATAACAAATTAGTTCAAATTGTTTTTGCCTGGAAAGAATATAAATTTGTTTAGGAGACAGGTCTATATATTTGTTTATTATTTGGCTGGTGTTGGTGATTGAACCCAGGGCTTCATACATGCTAAGCAGGTGCTCTACCACTGAGCTACACAACCAGCCCGGCAGACAAATTTAAAAGGGAAGTTGGGTTTGTCTCTGAAACACAGCTTTGCTTGGTTCAGTTTTCCCTTCTAGGAGACCCCTTATGATGGGCGAGCTCTCCTCCAACGATTTTATCTCCTTATAAACAGCAGCAAAAGAAATCTTGATTTTTTTTTTCTTACGGGAGGGAAAGGTATGGTTCATTTCAATAATTCTAGACCAGCCCTCTGCGCTTCTTGGTTAACCAGAAATATACAGCTTCAGGGTCGATCGGACCTCTTTTCCATCCGGGTTTGGTTGACTGTCTCGGTCTTGGGCTGCGGGTTCCTTTCCCGCTACAAAACTTTATATCCCACTTCTGTCCTAGCTCAAGGGAATGTAAACTTCGGGAAGCTTGGGTTTCTCCGATTTTGCTCTGTAATCGGCGTTTTATTCTAGGAAATCTCTTCATTATTGCGGTTTAAATCTTATGTTCTTAGCATGCTTCCTCTGCTTCGTGGGTTTTACATGAAATGTCTTAGACTAAACTGGTTACCGACAGGAGAGACGCATCTGCACCGAAAATGTTTAAGGCCATTTAAGACATCTCTGGGATTGTTCGCGCGCCGCCGCACCCCTCCCTTCCTTCCGCCTGGGCCCAGAGGAGGAAAATCTCTTCCCGGTTCAGTCTGAAACTGACTACGGTTTTCATCCTGGGTTTAGGTACTCAGTTACGAGGAGTAAACGGTAATCCAACTCCTGCCAGACCTTTCTAAAAGTATACGGTAGGAACTCATTTTGGGGGCCCAAGGGGGGTCAGCTTGATTGTGGAAAGGACGGAAATGCACCACCATGCATCCCGCAGAGGCCTTTCTAAAAACTTCGTTTCCATAAAAAATCCGATCGGGAACAGCATTAGGCTGAGGCACCAACGCAGGTATTAGAGAGGGGAAAGTGGAGAGGAGGGGTAACTGCGAATTTTACACCTCTCCTGGCGTCTGCTCTCCTTCCTCGGTGCAGAAGCCCCCAGACCTCCGGGTTTGAACACCAGCCACCCAATTCTGAATGTTTATTTGGATGGATTCATCCGCTCTCCAAACGCTTGTGACCTGGGTAGAGCTCTTTTTATAGCCACCTTCCTGAGAGATCTGCTGATAGCCCCCAGATCATCTGTGCTGGGCTGTAAGTTTGACTCCTTGACCCACTTGGCCAGATCTAAGGCTGCTTGCAGAGGGAGCAGAACGGTCCAATTTACCAGACCCTCATTCAAAGACCGGCCCTCTTTCTATTTCCACACTTCCCAGATTCCGAGGCCACGGACCCGTCGGTTGGGAGACGAAAACTTTGGGGTGCTCCCAGAAACCAACTCACCGGCCCGCAGTGCACCCCAGCCTGGCTGTAGGCACAGCAGTACAGGAGGGGTACCACTTAGACTTCACTTACAGCCTGCTGTGTTAAAAGGTCGGTCTGCCAGGGGGCGTAGAAGAGGGTTTCTATGGCGAGAGAGATCTGCTCCAACTAAAAGGCAGAGGAAAAAAGGCCTGGATTGGAGCAGAGTGGGACTCTGAGCCTCGAAGCGGGCAGAACGAGTGATCTCCCCGAAGAGAAAGAAAATAATAAGGGGATCTTTCCTAGAAACAGGTGTGGGCGCTGGTGTCCGGCGGAAAGTTAATTTTGTATCCACTGTGCAGCTGCGAGGGAAGAACCCCAGCTTTAGTGCGCGGGACCAAACTTTCCAGCCAGGCTGTGTCTTGGAGTTCCTCACGCAGTCCTTGTGTCCTCCTAGCTGCATCAGAGTCCGCATGCCCCTTACTGTTGGGAGGCCTAAGGTCCCTCCATCCGCCCAAGTCGACTTGGAATGAAGGGGCTAGGTCTGGCATACTAGCTAGGCAGACTGGCGGGTCGGGTTATCAGAGCCCACCCAGTAGGCGCCCGCAGGGTCTGGAGGGGTCACCCTGGGCACAGAATCCAGGAGAATATGGGCCAAGGGCGATGGGAGGCACCAACCAACCACGCCTGGAGGTCTCCAGGCTGTTCCTAGGACGCCCCCTACGCAGAGGGGTGACCCGCCGCTGTTGAGCCTGCTCTCCGGGCAGCGCCCTGGAGGTCCCAACCCGGCCCGGGTCGGGTTTTCATCTCCTGTCTGGCTCGTCTCCTCTCCTCCTGCCCTCCCTTCCCCCCAAATAAATAAATATCTCCAAGGGCAGCGAACTCTGCAGGGCGCCGGGTCCTACGCGCCCAGGCGCTAGATGAACTTCCTGGCGCATCAAAACTCCGCTCCAGTCCTCCCCGCCGCGCTCAGGATATGGGGCGCGCTAGCTTCTCTTCAGAAAAGGAAACGTAGCTCTTCCAAAAATATAAATCAGCTCTGACGTCCAAATATTTCTTTTGTCCTCCAGCATCCTCTGTGGGGATAAATAAAACGTGCTCCGGCGCCCAGAGGCCGACTTGGGACCTACCTCGGGGGCGCCCAGACGCCGCCTCAGAGGAGCTACATTTTGGGAGTCCCCACATCCCCCATTAGCTCTTTACCCCCCCAGCCTGACCTTGAGTCCCAGTTCGGGAATGCGGCCTGATAATCTGTTGCAGAAAAAGACAAGGAGGGCAGGATACCAGAGCCTTGGAGGGCGAAAGGCTCCGGAGGGCGAAAGGCTCCGGACGCCGGTCCCAGAAGGAAGGGAGTGCTTGCTGGTGATAGGAAGCAAAAAAAGGGGGCCAGAAAAGCTGGAGCCGTGAGCCTTAGACCCACACTGCCTCTCCAGACCCCCTTGCCTTCAAGGTCTAAGACTCCACCCGGGAAACGGGAAACTTGCAGCCACCCCTTCCCGGATGGGGCACTTGATCCCCAGGTAGTCTGTTCCTGTTGGGCCCATGTTTGGGGAAAAGAGGAGCCTTGCCAAGGTGGGGCATCTCTGAGAGCCTTAAGAAGCCAGGGAGGCAGGGAGATTTGAAGCATCAGAGGCCCAGACAATTTGGGGACTTATCCTCAAGCTCCCCTGAGAATGGCTTGAACCAAGTCCTCCTCCCCACAAGTAGTACGTCTCCAGTTCCAACAAATTGGGGCTTGGAAGTCTACACTAGGATAAAATCACAGGCCACAAGGATGGTGGAATCTAGCTGGGAGTCCTTTAGGGAGCTGAAATAAAAGTGAAATATTCCTAGTGGAGGAAATTGGTCTGAAGGTGTGTCCAGCACCTGCTCCCCTTCAGGATCCCCTAACATCAGGGACTTACCAACCCACCCACCATTCTCCTGCCTCTTTCCCCAATAAATGGCCCCCTGTGGCGCCCACATGACCAGTCTGAAAGGCTTCTGTGGGTCCAAGGGTCCAGGCAAGGATAAGTCTCTACCTGCCCAGGTCTCCTTTCATGCCCTGTCACCCTGGCCAGAAGGTTCTGTTCCAGACCTAAGACTCTGGGTGGGTGGGTAGGGGAGGCTGTTCAGCCAGCCACCCCCTCTCTTCAGGGGGGTCTTTATTGATGAGCTGCCTGGGGAACCCCCGCCCAAAACTTCCCAAAGGGTTTAGACAATCCATCACCCACCACTTCAAGAATGCTTCCTCCCTTTCAAACACAATCCTTGCACACCAGACGGGCTGCGGTGGGGAGGGGCGCGCACTTGAAAAGAGAACAGCTATATAATCAACGTCAAAGCAGTCCCGCAACCTTTCGGAAACAGGGACTTGGGCCAAAAATCCCTCCAAATGATTTACGTGGCGTCAGTCCCTCGCCCCCCACCTTCCACTTGACTCTTCCCTCTAGTCCTTCGGCCGGCAGGGCCAACGCACACCCTTGCTCCCCGTTGTTTGTCAATCTGGAAGGCTTCTCGGTGGGGTGGGCAGTTTGTAAGTGTTTAAAGAGAGAAAGCACTTTCCTTCCTGGGATTCAGCGGGAAAGAGAATTTCGGCCTGGTCGCCATGCTTTTGAGGCCTGGTCACGGTATTCTCTCGTGGAAAAGAGTGAACTGAGACGGTCAGGCGTGGCCCTTTGGAGTCATCAATTGAGCGTCACCTTCTTTCTTTGAGAGTCCTGGGATTTTACGGTCTCTGGGGGCGCGCCTCTCCTTGCCTTGGGCGCCAGGAATGCCGCTTGCTTCCGCTGGGTGGCGCCAGGCTCTCGGAAATCGCTGCTGGTGGGGCAGCCCAGGCACAGTTCACGGCCGCTCGCACCCTTCCACCTGCTCTGGAATTGCGACCGCGGAGGCACGGGTTTACCTAGCCCCCCGCGGCCTAGGCCTCAGCCCGGGTCTGAGACCAGCCAGTGTTTGGCACTTAGGTGGACAGATACACCCAAACATTGCCACGCATCTAGTATTCGGTTGGGTGTTAGGGCACCTTCGACTTTTCCTACACCTCCATTTCCACCTTTAGGGGAAGATGAGCCAGGAACTTAATAACCCTCTCTTCCGCACAGTGCTTTACCAGACCTTGCAAAGAAATACAGAATTCAGTTAAGGAATATTGGTTCCCAAAGCAAAGGGCGGGCGCGGTGTCTTCATTTTTAAGTTAACCTGCAGCTCTTGGCACTCTCCTGCGATCAAGTAGAAAATAAACGAATGACCTGTAACTGGAACAGCGCATTCTTCTCTGTACTTCGGTGTTCTTATCCGTGAAGCTGTGTCTGGTATCTATGGTGCTATCTATGAAGCTGTCTTCTGGTATCTATGGTGTCAGGAAGACATTTATTGGAGTTCATATTCATTCTCTCCCTCTCCCTCTCTCTCTCTCTCTCTCTCTCTCTCTCTCTCTCTCTCTCTGTGTAAGGAAGTTTCTTGCAACTTCCGAAACTCGGGCCGGTGAAAGTCTCCAAGATAAAAGGGAACATAAGGGGTCCTTTTGATGCAGGCTAGATCCAAAGGGGAAGATAACAGACAGAGTAGGAAGGCTCCCCCAGGATCTCTGAACTTGAAACCAGAGACCAAGCAAGGTATCATTCACTGGCCCTTCTTCAACAACCTGATGTCTAAGAATGAACTGGGACAAGAAGATACTCTCCATAGCAACTGTCTTATAAAAACAACTTCTGAAAATTAGCTTTACTGAAGTAAAATTCTCATACAATGAAACATCCATTTTAAATGAAGAGGTTCTTATTTTGTCTTTTGTACTTGTTATTGTAAAAGTTTCATCACACATAACAAAGTGGAGAGAGCCATCCATGAACCTTCATACACCCATCACCTAAAACAATTGTCAAGGTTTTGTCACATTTGCTTTATTAAACATCTCTTCCCTGTTTTCATTTCTTGCTGAAATATCTTAGAGCAAATCTAGACAGACACCATATTTTATTACTTCTCCCACTTTTCTGGTCAAACTCTCATACCTAAGATTGTAGGCAAGCATAACTTTCCTTGGGGAAGCTCAAAATTAGGGCGGGGTCTTTGTTTCGGATGTATATTTTACAGCCAGAATTCTCCATCCTGATGCCCCGTCTCCTGAGTGACTTTAAGCTGTTTTATTTTTTATTTTTTTCCTTTTCTTTGGGCTGCTGAATCCTGCAAGAGGCTAATAAACTTTCCCTCCACCATCCTCAATGGAAGCTGGTGCATGCTGTCATCATAACCTATGAAAAGGGGTACTTGGTTTCCTTCAGTTGCCAGAGTCAACAAAATGCTGCCTTCCATACACACATACCAGATCATTCATACAGAATGTGCAGCAAGATCACATGTCTTTTGAAAACATCTATAGGTATGTACGCATCGGTATGCTTATCCATGTGGACTGTACAGTAATTTTCAAATTGTTTATTTAGACAGTGGCTAGCCATTAAATATTTCTTCATATTGTTTGAAAGTGTCCAATGTGAGAATTTTTAATTAGTCTGGAGAGGCAAAGGGGTCTGGGAAGTAGACCCGGAAGGCACTGGGTGGCCTTATCTGGAGCCCCCAATCACACCCCCAGAACAGACCATGACTCTATACATATTTCACAAACATTTGTTCACTGATTTATTTGATTTTTCTGCTTCCAGAACAATATATATTACCATTCTTAGCATTTCCTTCACTCTCAATGCCACCATTAGTAAATGAATGGCTATGTGGTGGTTGTATGTAGTCCTTCATTTACAGTTTGACAGTTGCACCTGCTCCCTGTGACTTTGGGTAAATCATTTAATATTTCTAAGCTTCACTTTGTTTTTATTTGTAAGATGGGAATAATAAAAATAAAATAATAATGTTCCTTCCCACAGTGACTGTAAGATGAAATAATGGTTGTAAAAAGCATTAACATTTGGACATATACACATTTATACTGTTATTTTTGTCCCAGTCCACTGTTTAGCTTTAAGGCACCCTGTAAGTTTTGTGCATACTCTGGGATCATTCCTTCTCTGAGCAATCTCTTATAAGGCACATTTGGTTTTGTGCCTAATAAGGAAAATATGGGTGCAATGTCTACAAGTTTAAGCCTGCTTCTGCAGGCTGGGGAATCCCAGCTCTTCAGGATGTTTTTTGGAAGGTGGGTGGGGCCTCAATGCAAAGGGAGACTTTTAGGGAAGGAAGGAGAGATGTTTCCCTCCATGGGGTCCTGTGGTTCCTGAACCAATCTCTTTTGCAGCACCCAGGCGGAGACAGGCATCCTCCTAGCATTAGTGGCATTTCCTTAGGCTCGCCTGGTGCTCAGGGCACCCTGGCTAATGGCACAGGTGTGTGTGTGTGTGTGTGTGTGTGTGTGTGTCTAGTTGAGTTTCATTAGGGGGCTCATGTGGGAAGGAAAGGCAGCAAGGTAGAGAATCACTTTTCTCCTGAACCAAAGCAGAGTCTGCTTCAGGGAAAAGCCCACTTTATGCCAACTACCTGGGTGAGTGTGCTCTAGGCTAGCTCACCGGGGTGGAAACACAGACATGGGGTCTACATTCAATGCACCACAAAGCATGGGCGGGGTGGAAGGCGGGGGTGTTGCCGGGTGCTCCAGAGCTGAAGAGGAGAGCGCCCTGTGAGTCCCAAAACTATGACTTGCGGGTTCTGTACGGCGCAAAACAACCATTCGTGTTTGTTTCAGACTGATTTTCTTCCTTCTGATCTGGTCTGCATGCTCGGGAGCATCCGAAGGCAGGCAACCCGCGCAGAAGAATTCTCCCTGTCTACACGCACCACCACACCCTGGAGCCCTTGACAGCCATGTGGGTCCCAAGACCCCAGTAGACCAAGTGACAGGGAGCGCCCATAAGGCACCCCAACCACACCTCTTGAGGCTCCCAACTCTGGCTATTTTTGCAGCGTGAAATATTAAGGTCATAAATGATTTTTTGATCCTTTTTTATTGTTTGTTTTTCTCCTCCCCCTCTTCAGTATTCCCGGTACTTACAGTTACCTGAATTTGAACACCTTATTTATCTTTCTGCACCTCAGTTTTGTCTTTTTTGTAATAATAATTAGTAATAGTGTTATTGGGAGGATCAACGAATTAGCAAGAGCCAAAGGTTTAGACCAGCGTGCAGCACGTTGGAAGCGCTCTATAAATGTGGGTGCTGAAATTGATGGTGTAGATTCCTCCGAACTTGAACCGGTGTGGGCCGGGTTTTTCCCAGGGTGATTTCACGCTTTCACGCTGCGTCCGGCAGCGCTAGGGGTAACTTGGCCCCTGTGCCTGTCCCAGCCCCGACTCAACTCTGTGCTTAGATGTAGGATTTGAGTTGAAGACACAGCAGGGAGAGAAAGTACCAAAAGGCCCAGGCAGGATCCCGCAGGCAGAAGGCTTAAGCCCAGAGCCACGACTTTCTGGGTGCAGCCGGGGCTCCTATTTATTGGGGCTGGTCCAGGTTTGTTTTTTTGGAATGTTTGTTTGTTTGAGAAGGGACTTGGCGTCACCGGCGTCGTCGGATTGGGACTTGGTTTAAACCAGTGGTGCCTCTTCAAGCCTTGCAAGCACCAGCCTACCTGCTCGATGCCTGGAGGTGTGGGGTGCTTTCGGCAGCGGAGAGCAGGAAGAACCCCGAAATGGGAAGGTGTCTTTCCAGGGTATGAGTGGATCGGAAAGGGAGGGCATCGAGGGCGACAACTGTAGAAGTTAGAGGTGGAAGGCACACAGAATTTTACTTTCCCAAGTATAACCCTGGCCAGCAGTGCCTCCCTGGGTAGAAACCTGTCGCCAAATATTGCTTGGCAAAGGCAACCACCAGCGGGGGCCTCTCCAGGACTCGGGAGGCGGCGCGGGGCCCGGTGGAAAGGCAGCTGGCTTCTCTGAAGGCGAAAGTGGCTCGGGCGGCGGCACCCAGGCCGCAGAAAGCGAGGCGCGAAACCTCAGGCAGCGCTGGCCTCCCCCGGCACTGCGGGCTGGGCGGGAGGAGGTCCGGGGAGGTCCGGACGCGGCTGCTCGGCCCAGCTAGGAGGGGTAGAGGAGAGGGGAAGTGACCTCTTGAACCTCATCAAATGCAAATGCTATAAGAAGAATTTTAAGGAAAGAAAAGCGGAAGGATAGGGAAATGGAGAAACGTGGAGTGCACCTGAGGCTTGAATGGCCTTTTTAGAGTTCCAGGCCCCTGGGGTTTGCAGATTTCTCTGCGGTAGACCGACTCTTGGTAATAGACTTTGGATTTTCCCTCTGGAGGGTGAAGCTACCAGCTGACTTCCTCCAACATGCCTATTTTACATATATAAACACCTTTGCACTTTAATAGCCATTTGAATAAATTATTCGCATAAACTCTTGGTCAAACTAATCTGGCACAAAATTGCATTTATTTATCTCAGGTCTTTTTCTCCCTTCGTGTAATTACTGCCTTTTGCCGTTTAGATTTGGTCTTCAGGCTGGTGACTGGAGTGTTTTTGTTATCTAACTTTGCCACCTCCTCTACTTTAATGCTCTGCATGGTTTTCCTTATGAATGTGGACACAAGATAGATTCAAGATTTTGTTTTTTCAGTTGGATGGATAATGGGATAATGTAGCTTTGGAAAAAGCATTTTTCCTTTTATTTGGCTCTCCTCTGTTGTTATCTAGCAAATGAGAAGGCTGATGGGGCATTTGACCGCAGCAATTCTAATTAAAGTCTTGACTTTAAAGTCTCTGGTCCCCTTGGTCAGCCAGACATTCACCTATTTTACTCTTTAAGTTTCTGGAGCTAAAATATGTTAAGAATCCGAGAAACTGGGAGTTGTTTCCATATGTCATCTTTTCATTCAGCAAAGTGTGGTGTGAAAATTTTTTGCTCCCATGAAAAGAAATGCTGTTTGGTGACATGAAAATATAAACTAAACCTCCATAACCCATGTCTTGGAACAAAATGAGTGTGGAAAGCTAAGCAGGCCAATTTGGCAGACAGAATTTAGGGATGAAGTTGGAGAAGACAGGGAGGGGGCTGTGTAGATTCTTTGAACAGGGATGCTCATCTGAATAAACAGACAAAATGCATTTGGGACTTTGCACTGGTATCAGAGAGAGATGCAAAGTCAAAAGGTGGAGGATTTTTCGTGTGGAACACAGGTTTAAGAATCCCTCACCTATCTCTAGTAAGATGCTTTGCATAGGTGAAAGAGTGCATGTTGGTGTCAGGCTGAGGATATTTGTCCTACTGAACTCGATAGAACAGAATTTAATAAATTCCTTTTGTGATTTCTGCTTATAGAAAACTTTGCTGTATAATTGGAGGGCTCTCAGGAAAGATCTGAGACTGAAAGCCTTTCCATTTCTAAGTCAATTATGAAAAATGCAGTTGAGTTACACATTTTATGGCCATAAGGATTTAATAAAAAGAAAAAGGGGGCTGGAGTGGTAGTCAAAGGGCTTATCTCGCATGTGCAAGGACCCAGGTTCGAGCCCTAGAACCACATATATAACTGTCAGCCAAATAAAAACCAGATGAAAAATAATAAATGAAATTGATTCTTTCTGTCTCTCTCTCTCTCTCTCTTAAAAAAAGGATTTAGGGGGGCTGGAGCGGTGGCTTGGCGGTTACGGCACTTGCCTGGCATGTGCGAGTACGCGGGTTCAAACCCCAGCACCCACGTACACAATGAAGTGTCTGAGTAATGAAGGTTACTTGAAAAACTAAATAAAAATTGCTTCTCTCTTTCTCTCTCTCTCTGTTCCCTCTTTCTAAAAAAAAAAAAAGGATCTAGGGACATATGATAGTAAGCATAACTGGAGAATAAGTTTAATAATTTTGTTTTATGTTTGTTTTTGGACATCAGAATGTATACTTCTTAGTAATGTGTAAAGGATAAGAAATTTGGGGTTTCTTAGATTCATTCTAATGTATTTCTGATCCTTTTCTAACTAGGAAATTATTTCAAGGCCAAGATTTGATTGATGTCTATATTTTGGACATTCCTACAAAGTGAAGATTGGAGTTGGCAGTGTAGGTAACACCACCCCAAATATTGTTTCTGACCTATTTATTTGTACTCTTTCTTCATGTTTTCATATGCACTTTTCTGATATGATGGCATAATGCAATTTACTTTCCTGCATTGAGTTAAAAGTGAGATTTCAGGTGACTCAAATAATTTAGAAAAGCTCCTTTGCATCATTAAAGTTTTCCAGGTTTCCATTTAATGTACTTCCTTGCAGGATGCCCTGGGTTCCATCCACAGTGTTATGGTTTAGATATGAACTATTCAGTGCATCAATTCATTTGAATGGATTAACTGGGTGATAATTGTAGGCAGATAATTGTAGGTGTGGCTGGAGGAGGTAGGTTACTGGGGTTTATATTTTGTGCATGGCTATCAACAGCTCTCTCTGCTTTCTGATTGTGGTGTCCTGAGATGCCATATCCTTCCACTGTGATGTACAGCCTCACCTCATGCCCAGAGCAATGGAGTTGGCCCTGTATGGACTGAGACCTTGGAAACTGTAAACCAATTAAACTTTTCCTTCTCTAAAATTGTTCTTGTCAGGTCTTTTGGTCACAGCGGTGAAAAAGCTGACTAAAACACACAGCATCTCAAATACAAGAAAAAAACAAAAACTACCTCTTCATTCAGTTCACATTGCCTTTAAGTATTACTTTAAGAAAAGGATTAAGCTGAGTGCAGTGGTACATACCTGTAATCCCGCAGCTTGGGAAGGTGAGGCAGGAGGATCACAAGTTCACCAGCCTCAGCAACTTAGTGAGACCTTGTTTCAAAATAATGAATAAAAAGGTTTGGGGCTGTGGCTCAGTGGTTAAGTACCCCAGGGTTCAATGCCCTGTTCACTTTTATGTGATTAGATACATTGCATTTGTGTGTGTGTGTATGTGTGTGTGTGTGTGTGTGTTACAGATTGTGATTGCATGCCAGAGATTTAACTAAGAGACATTTGAACACTGGGCCACATCCCCAGCCCTTTTAATATTTTATTTTGAGACAGGCTTTCACTAAACTGCTTAGGGCCTTGCTAAGTTGCTGAGGCTGGCTTTGAACTTGTGATCCTCTTGCCTCAGCCTCCTGGGTCACTAAGATTACAGGTGTGCACCACTGTGCTGGGCACATGATTGCATTTCATGAAATTTGCTTTGTCTTTTCTACAGGAAAGGAATACCTTGGCAGATCTATTAAACTTCATATTAATTTTTGAAGCTAGGAAAATGGAGTCATTAGAGGAGTAAAAGTAAACCCTAAGGTCAATATAGCTTGACATTGTTGGTAATAATTGGGGATTTTTATTTATTTACTTTTTTGGGGTATGGGGGGTTGAACCCAGGGGCACTTAACCTCTGAGCCACATCCCCAGTCCTTTTTATATTTTACTCCTCCCATATACTTTAAGTCATGGTTAGATTAGTTATAAAACCTATACAGTGTACATGCATATAGTAATTATAATCTATTGTTTAGGGAGTAAGAAAAAAAGACTATATGTTCAGAACAGATGCAGTTATTTTTTTTCTGAATATTTTCCATCCAAGGTTGGTTGGATATAAAGATCCAAAACCTGCAGACACACAGGTCTGACTGTTTCTCTGTTTTGCCTGGCAAGTCTTGCTCCCCTCTACTTGTGTCAGGATCTTCAGGTCCTTAAAGAGAATCCTTTTCCCTTCTCCCATGCCCTCCTGGTGCAATCACCCAGTGGTGACACCACTAGACATGGGGTGGTCATGTACCCTTGCTATGCTGCCTTAGTGATTGGCCAAGTATAGGCACAGGATGCACTTCTGTCATTTAGAGTCTGTTTCTGGTCTTGTTAGCAGAGATAATAAGAGATGATCTTCCAGCTATCCCTCTCCTGGGTATTTTTCCTGAGGAATTAGAATCAGCACATTACAGTGACGCAGCAAAATCTACATTCATAGCAGCTCAATTTACAATAGCTAAATTATGGAACCAAACCACATGCCCCTCACTGGATGAATGGATCCAAAAGCTGTGGTATTACATATATCACGGAGCAATTAGAAGCAACGATATTGCAGCCTTTGAAGATAAATGGATGGCAATAGAAGAAATCATGCTGAATGATGATAGCCAAACCCAGAAAGTCAAGGGTCGAATGTTTTCTCTCATTTGTGGGGGCTGGAGCTAAACCCAGGCTAGGGTGAAAGGTTGTCAAACTCATGTATTAGAGCCAGCAAAGGCGTAGCAACACATAATCTAGGGGAACCCTAGATAAGTCGGTGTGGGGAGATGGAGGGCAGCGGAGAGGGAGGGAGGATAGGGAGGGATTTAGGGAGACAATAAACAATGTGGCATACTCTTTACCCCCTGAGAATCCAAATAATAATTATGCAATCATTTATTTCTGGAAAATTCACAATCTAAGCATTTACAATGCTTGTCGGGGTGAAATATAGAAGAATCAAGAGATGGGGGTGAGGGTGATGTGGGGGCAATTCTGGTTTAAGAACAAATGCATATCAGATTGTTACTTTATATACATTTATGATTGTACTGTAACTCATCTCCTTAATAAAAATTTAAAAATAAAAGACGATCTTTCTGGAATTTTTCCCTTCAGGATTATGGGCTGCATACTTGGAACTTTCAGTAGCTATCTCATCACTTCTCTGGCTTCTTAGGGACACCTGATAGACTAAAACAGGAGGCCAGGGCACAGGAGGAAGCAGAGGACAGAAACTGTTGGCAGATGACATTGCTGGAGGTGGGCCCTGGAGTTCTCGTTAACCATACAGTTCTTTTGTTCCACTAATAGGTTTTAGGTGCCTACTCTGAGCTGGACACTGTTCTAGGTTCTGGAGAAATATTCAGAGAACATAATCAAATTCTCTGCTTTCAAAGCATAAATTCAAGGGATGGGATGATAAATAGAGAACAAATGTAGAAAAATCTTTCAGATAAAGAAAAATGGTATAAGAATGGGCCATACCTAAAGGAGAAAGTGAGTACCATGATGGTCCTCCACCAAGGTGATATGACAGAGAGTTGGATCCCGGGGGTGGTCACTGATCTGAGGTGACAGTGATGTGAGACATGATGACTGAGATGAGTCTGCTGTGGAACGACCTGGTGCAGATGAGGCAGAGATTCAGAGGCCCTAAAAAGTGATATTGGGATGTTCCACAGGAAGCAGGAAGAACTGGGAGCCTTGACTATTCTTCCCCATTTAGGTGCCAGTTGTTCAAAGTGAAACAGACAGTGTTAAAAAATAATGATGCAGTCTCACTTTGGGCTCTTCTTTCTCTAAATAGTCAAACCATGAACACCTGCCATTTCATTGCAGTCACATGGCATTGTCAGACTTTTTCAGTACAGCATAGTAGGTCACAAAGCACTCACACTGTGGTGGCATGCATTTGTAGGTGTGTTGATTTTCCCCATTTCTGTCACAGATTACTCCTAATCTCTGTAAGAACTGAGGCTGGGCCACTGGACTATTGCAGGTATGTGAAGTTGGTAAACTGGGCAGTATTCAAATCACACCAGGAGGTGCATCCAGGCCTGGAACTCAGTACTGGTGGAAGTGCTGAAGAGAATCATGACTGATTAAAGGGATGAAGGATGGCACTTACAGTGAGAAGCTCACAAGTTTAAGTTACATTAGATCTGAAGAGGTGTTTTAATTGTGGTCTTTAAGGAGGTGAAAGATCCAGACCCCCAAAATAAAACGTGGGTTGTTTAGTTTTTAACCTACAGTGAAACAAAATCCAAGAATGTTATCAGAGCTGGGTGCTGTGGTGCACACCTGTAATCCCAGTGACATGGAAGACTGAGATAGGAGGATTGCAAGTTGGAGACAAGCCTCAGCAATTTAGTGAGACCCTGGTTCAAATAGAATAAATAGATAAAAAGGGCTGGGGATATGGCTCAGTGGTTAAATCCTCAGTACCAAAACAAAAGGAGACAAACAAATAAACAAAAAAAAATGTTATCAGGCTGATTTAGGGTGCAAGCAACAAAAATTCTTAATTCAAAGAGGCATGGATACAACATGTTATCTCATTTAACAGGAAATCTTGGAGTAGGGCAGATTTTGGAGGAGGTTGTATAATGATCTCCACAGGGAGCTAAGTTCTTTCTGTTTGTCTCCTATGCTAGGTACAGAACTTACTTCATCCTAGAAATTGTGTTCTGGTTGTAAGAATATCAGTGAGAGTTATGTGCTTTATTGTTTGTATTCAAAAGGATAAAAATGCAAAAAAAATGTTCTGTCCTTCAATATCAGTGTGAAAATTCTCTTTCTCTTTGTCTCTTTGTTTATTTTTTGGAGGGGTGAGGGTGGGTGTGGAACACCAACTTATATCCATGCTTCTTCCTGAACTGGTAACAGTCTCCATGGGAAGGTCACAGATTCTCTAAGCCAATTGTAGGCATGCATTAGAGTTGAACTGGACTACTCCAGATATCCAATGGGAATGGGGCCATCCATCTCCAAGTCAAAGAGTCTCA
The DNA here is from genome assembly GCA_004027875.1 of Aplodontia rufa. NCBI lineage: Eukaryota > Metazoa > Chordata > Mammalia > Rodentia > Aplodontiidae > Aplodontia > Aplodontia rufa. The sequence goes on along the minus strand of PVKS010011807.1, from coordinate 18,749 downwards.
TGGGATTAAGAAATAAAATCTGGGGGCTGGAGCAGTGGCTCAATGGTTACTGCACTTGCCCAGCATGCACAAGTATGCGAGTTCAAACCCCAGCACCATGCACACAACGAAGTCTCAGAGCAAAGAAAGCCACATGAGAAAAGCTAAATAAAATTGTTTTTCTCTCTCTCTCTCTCTGTCCCTCTCTCTTAAAAAAAAAAAAAGAAATGAAATCTGGCTGGGCATGGTGGCACATGACTATAATCCCAGGTGCTCAGGAGACTAAGGCAGGTTAGAATTTTATTTGTCTCAAATTCTCTCTGATTCTGTCCTGTCTGAACATGGTGCATGGTGAAGTAGAAGCAAAAGAGTGTTTCCTAAAATTGCCGTTAGAATTACCTATAGTACCAGCTAACACAGATTCAAGAGCTTCACCTCACTAGTATCCTTTCCAATGTTTTGTGACTAGAAGAAAGTGTCAATAAGTATTTTCGTCATACTTCTGTTTCCTAGAAATGACATTGCTGGATCAAAACATATTAACAATTTGAAGACTTTTGATTAAATCATCAAATTGCTTTTTTTGACAGCTTAGCTAGATATGATAAGAGATGGCTTTGTTTCACTGCATTCTTTTCAACTTTGACTATTTTGTAACAGAAGTGGTATCTCACAGTTGTTTTAATATGAATTTTCAAATATACTAGAAAGTAAATAACTTTCCATATATTAGCTAACCTAGTTATTTACTGTAATCTCCATTTTATATATAAGAAAATCAAAGGTCAAGGAAGACCATAGAATCATTTTCAGACTCTTATTTAGTAGGGATGAAGGATTTACACCCAGGTTTTTCTTCTTCTTCTTGTTTTTTTCTGGTACCAGGGATTGAACCAGGGGGCACTTTATTACTGAGCTACATCCCCAGTCCTTTTTTAAAAAGAGAGAGAGAGAGGGACAGAGGGGAGGGCGAATTTTATTTAGTTTCTGCCTGGTTTACATTTCTCTGACACTTAGTCGTATACTGGGTGCTGGGGTTTGAATTCCTGTCCTTGTGCATGCCGGGCAAGTGCTCCAACTGCTGAGCCACCACTCTATAGTCCCCACCCCCAGCCATTTTTTTTAATATTTTATTTTGAGACAGGGTTTTGCTAAGTTGCTTAGGGCCATGCTAAGTTGCTGAGGCTTGCATTGAACTTGCAATAGTCCTGCCTCAGTTCCTGAGTTGCTGGGATTACAGACATGCACCATCAGCCTGGCTACATCCAGGTTTTTCTAAGTCCAAAACTGTTGTTTATAATAACTGATTTAGCTCATAGAAGATAGATGTATTTGAATGAATACATAAATTAAAATAATTGAAGATCAAAAGAAATGTAATTGAAGTTTCCTAAAGGGAAGCATGAGACTTTCTAAATTCTCTGGGAATAAAACAATCCAATACACAGCTAGTTAGGAAACACCAGATAATATTTCCCTTCTTGGAGATTCAGCAGATATTAGGGTATTTAAATCTTGGAGAAGTCTAACTGCAAAGAAACTGTTTGACTTTGTTTAACATTCCAGAAGAGTAGTGTTCCAAGGAACGTGCTTTGGGAGATGCAGCCAATCATTGTGCCTCTTATATTTGTTTCATGTTTTATTGCATTGGCTAGAATGTCTACATGGTGGTAAATGATATCAGTGATAATAAATATTTTATTATCTCTCATTTAATGAGAATGTTCTTATTATTTCATCATTAAATATTATGTTGGGTATGAGTTTAAGATAGATTTGGATATCATTTATTATCTTAAATAAGAATCCCTTAATACTTATTTTCTGACTTAAAGAACCAGAAACGGTTGTTGAATATGAAATTTCTCAAAAGAAAGAAAACCAAAAGATAACTATGAATTGAATATATGCAGCATGGGGATTGAGCCAAGGGCCTTTTGCTTGCTAGCCAAGCACTCTACCACTGAGTTACATCCCCAGAATCTGGCAATGTTTTTGTTGGAGAAGGGGCCACTTTCCAGGGCCATTGTAAAAATACTGCTTTTGATACAAGTAGGGGAAACACATGCATTTTCTTCCAGAAGGGTGATATTTGGGTTTATTTATTACCTATACCTGAGACTATAGAATATGGAAAGTATCTCTCTCACTCACTATTCATTCAGCAATCTTTTTTTGAGTATCTACTGTGTGCAAGGTCCAGTTTTGAGTGTTGTGTCTCTAATAGCATTTAGTCCATGGTGGTGCCTATATTGTTAATCTAAGCCAACTTTTGAAGGGTGGGGCTATTGCATCCTTCATGACATGGGAATTTCTATCCTTGGCTCCCTCCTTTCTTCCTCTTATCTCTCCTCCTTCTTCTTTCTCATGATGGACAAACATCTTTCCCTTAGAAACACACTTGAACACACTTCAACTTGACCCAACCCTGGCTCGAAAGTAGTATAAGTATTCAAAATAGAACCAGTGCAGGAAGGATTTTTAAAAAAATTATTATTATTTTGGACATAGAACTTTGCTTTTTGGCTAGAGAAGTCCTTGGAGATGGACTTCTTGGTCCATGGGGGAAATTGCCAAGTGAGAGATCGTGCTTGAGCTTTGGAAACCATTTTTTCCCCACTAACAATTTCCTTGTCTACAAGTTTATGAGGCAGTAAATAGCCCCTGTGTGCGTAATGAGTTCTGACATCATAAGGTCTATGGCAGCAGTCAGCCAGTGCTTGCTTTTATTAACAGCATACCCTGAGACTGAGCAATGAGCCCATCCCCACCCAAATGTTCTATTATAGCCCTTATTATAAACCTTCCCCAACCTTTCCCTGTCTTCAGTAAGACCGCTTTTTCATGGTCCAAGTAATTTCCTCCCACCTCACCTCCTTGAGGATTGTTAGAATGAGATGCAGTCAGATTATGCAAAGCCTGTTTCCTATATATGTGTTCAATTTTGCTTATGGGTACAGGATGGTTTTTAGGAGAAACTGTGTAGTCCTAATCCAAGAAGGTGACAGAATGCAAGTTAGTTTTCCAGGTCTCTTTGACAGATCTTGTTGACTCCTACCTTCCTTCTTGTTATTCATCAACAATCTGGGACCTGTGAAATTTTGGAAATTAATTTTTGTGCTGTTTGGGATGGAACTCAGGGTCTTTTACATTCTAGGCAAGTGCTCTACCATTGACTTAATCTCTAGCCCTGTAATGAGTGAAAAAAAAAAAAAAGGAATTGAAACCTAAGTGAAGGAGAAAGGTTTGGAAACTGCCAGTGATGTGTTAGTTTGTCCTCTTTATGTGCCTTTTTGGTGAGGTTGGAAAAGTTTTGGAGTGACTAGGACAGACTTGGCTGGTGATGTAGCTCAGTAGAGCATTTGATTGGCTTGTGCGAGCCCCAGGTTCCATGTCCAGCCCACCCAAAACAAAAAAACCAGTAACAACAAAAGTAGAAAAACAATCACTAGGAAAGAAAACTAATAATTTTCCCTGTGAGTGGAGAAAGCTTCCTTTTAGAATCAATAGTAATATGGCACAAGAGAGATCTGAAGTGTTAAGATTTTCTATGATTTACCTTGACCCTATAATCCTCAGGGGTGTCTGGCATTCAGATGAAGTCCACTGGAAAGAAAGGTTGGAATTTAAAAGTGAGTCTTTTTGGTATCTCTGAGGCATTGGAAAGCCATCTGTCTTAATTTTTATAATATAAAGGGGATTAAGGGAATTGTTTTATGGTTCAACCTCACAGGGTACATAGATGGTCACAAAATGTCCAACAATTACATATAAACTATTTAGAATATAAACACTGGTTTATTGTGACTGAGCATACATTATACTTTCTTTTCCTGTTCAACTTGATAGTACTTCTTATTTAAATTGTTATCTTGAAGGTTTGTGTTTTGTAATCTCAAGATTATAAAATAGTCTTTTCAACTTCCTTTTAGAATAGAAATGAGAATGAGTGCCTAAGGGTTGAATCTTTCCATTTCTTTCTTTCTTTTTTCTTTGGTGGGGGGCTGGGGAACTAGCCAGGGCCTGTGTGCACTGCACAACTGTTCTACCACTGAGCTGAGTTGGGGTCTCACTAAGTTGCCCAGGCTGTCCTTGAACTTGCCAACCTCCTACCTCAGCCTCCTGAATAGCTTGGGTTACAGGTGTGCACCACCACACCAAGCCCAAGAATCCATCCTTAAGAACAAAAATCTGTCAATGTCTTTAGGAGGTGAAGATGGGCTGTAGGCCAGCTCAGGAAGAAGGAGGGAAAGGAGACTGGCATTTGAGTAGATGGGGCTGTTCTGGAGTTGGTCCTAGGCTGGACCTCATCGTGTCTTCCTCATCTGACTCCTTCAGAGTTGAACATATGGTGGGGTGAGGGGGTGAGTGAGGCTAGACTTCCCACACACCAGGTACAGCATGGAGGGACACACTCCCTCTTTTGTTCTGGGGTTTGGTTTCCCTGCAATTGCTCATCCAGGGTGTTCTCTGGTCTCACCACATCCTCATCTTTTATTCCACTCTCTCTAGTATAAATAGGCTTCTTTAAAAAAAATTCTTTTGTTTCCCCATTTTGGTTTGGAATGAGACCTATTTCTTCAAGGTAGTTTTTCCAATCCCCCCTCACTTTGTTTTTGATACCCTGGTGAAAGTTTGCTAAATTCTTTATTTTCAGAAAGTTTTTCTCAATCCAGGGGCAAAAAGAAAAATCAAGCTGGGCGTGGTGACATATGCCCATAATCATATGGCATATGCAACAGAAAAGTCAGGAGTATTGCAAATTTGAGGCCAGCCTCAGCAATTTAGTGAGATCCTAAGCAATTTATCAAGACCCAGTCTCAAAATAAAAAATGAGAAGGATTGGAGATGTGGCTTGGTGGTAAAGTAACGTTGGGTTCAATCCCTAGTACCAAAAAAATAAAAAAATAAAATAAGAGAAATAAATTAATAAATAAATAATAAATAAAAGGTTAAAGTCGGCCAAACAAAAAAGCCAAAGATTTCCTGCTTTTCTAGGTTTCCACAAAACAAATGTGCAAACATTTTTTTAAAGTACTTTTGTTTTGGATGGAAATTGAATGGATAGTCCATTGGTAATGGCTTTCTTATATAGCAGAGAGAGGGTTCCAGGACAATTCCATAACATATTCAAATTTCCTCCCCTCTTACCTGGATCTTCACCTCTTATTGTCTGTACATTCTCAGCGGCAGAGCACTTGCCTAGCATGTGCTAGGATCTGGGTTTGCTACCCACTATGGGGTGGGAGTGGGGAGGAAGAGCTATTACTGTGTCCTTTTGGAGATGTCTCAGCTTGGAAAGGTCTGCGGCAGGTATCGAGCCATATTTGTGGTTTCCCTCTGTGCCTTTGAGGTCAAATTTAATTCTGTGTTCATCTGCTCTGTGTGCTTGCTGTGTGCACGATGGGCCCTGCATTTGGGGAAACAGTGTGAGCTTTGCTCCATAGTTAATTGGGTATTGCAGGAAAAAACCTCAACAAGATATCCAGGCCTGAGCAGACTCAAGAAGGAAGGGATCTGAAATATCTGAGATTTCATCAGTGTAGTTCCTAAAATGGGGAGTTTTGTTTTTTTTTTAAGTTTCTTTTCCATTTTACTTTTTTTTTTTTAAAACTGAAATCCTTTTTCAAGTTTCATTGTTGCCGAATAGGTTATCTGTAGGTCAGCAGGTTCACAAGTTGTTTGGATTTCCTAAAATTGTGCTTTTCCCTAAATGTGGCTTGAGAGATTGTTCTCGGACTCTGGGTGAATGGAGTGGCCCTCTGAGGTTCACACAATGTCTCTATTTCTGTTTCTCTCTGTTGTCCCCAGTAAAGGTATTTCAGAGTGCCCTGGTATTTAAGACTGAAACCAGCAGAGACAAATCTTGAACTTCTGAAGTTTCCTGTTAATTCTGCAGCATTCAGAACTTTTTTTTTTTTTTTTTTAATTTTTCCACAACCGTCCAGAGGCCGGTTTCATTTTGCAATACTTTCCCTTCTGGTGAATAATTTTCCAGATACAGTGTGTGGATGACTTTCAGTTTAGATGTGCAGGCTATATAATGCCAGATGCAAATGCAGATGTTTCTGAGTTCGTGGAATAGAGGATATAAATGCCTTCCTGACTTTTCCTTGAGAAGCACCCATATTCCTATTCACAGAGAGAGATAGAAAAACACAACAGACAAATAGCCAACCCAACCACCCTGATTTCCTTAATTTCCTGTAAACACTTACACTTTAAAGGAGTTCATTTACATATGAACTCCAATGGTGTGATAGTGTATGTGGGAAAATTTTGATGAAAAAGCATTTTCCTTTAATCTGCACATGCTGTGATTTAAAAGAATGCTTTCACATGCAGATGGACTTATCAGTATGGAAGGGTTTAGTCCATGTATAGCACAGTTTAAAATACACTTTTCTCAATTAGTTACATGGTAAATTAGTCCTAAGCCTCATTCTGAAAATAATATTTTAAAAGTTTATTTGGATCTCTTATCTTTAAAGATAATGACATTAGATCATATCACTATTTTCAGTTACCATTCAGAACATAATTTAGGGCTTAAAAATGGCCTCATGGAATAATCTTTCAGGTCTACTGCTTTGGGGCCACTTTTGGAATAATTTAGTATTTGTTATTATGAAACTATAGAAATATTCAGTCACCTCAGAACACGGTTTTTTAAGTTTTAATGTTTCTCATCTTTGTGATGCTGGTGGATCCATAAATGAATATTAGCAAATCTTTCATATTTTCAAAAACTATTAAACCATCACTGCATGCCAGTAATCTGTGCTAAATGCTATCCATTCCCAGGTGAACAAGTAGATACAACTTCGAAATCAAATTTAATTCTGTATTCATCTGCTCTGTGCTCGTTGTGTGCATGATGGGCCTGCATTTGGGGAAACAGTGTGAGCTCTGCTCCACAGTTAATTGGGTATTGCAGGAAAAAACCTCAATAAGATTTCCAAAGGAGAGCCCACCCGTGAAGGCAGGAATTTGAAATACATAATATTTGCTGGCTCACTATGAAAAAAATTGAAGGAAGCACACAAAAAAGCTAGTGCCTTCGGTTGAATTTTATTCCCCTTAATTCCTAACTCCTAGATCCTCAGAATGCAACTAAACTTGGAGATAGGGAATTATAAGAAGCAATTAGATAAAATGAGGCCCTTTGAGTAGTTCCTAATTCAGTGTTACTAGTGTCCCTGTAGGAAGGGAGATCAGGACAGATGCATACAGAAGGAAGACCTTGTAAAGACAGAGAGAAGACGACCATCTGCAAGCCAAGGAGAGAGAGAGGCTTTGGGAGAAACCAGCTCTGCCCACGCTTTGATCTTGGACTTCAGCCTCCAAAACTGTGAGAAAATAAATGTTCCTTGTTCAAACTGCTTAGTCTACGGTACTTTGTTATGGCAGCCAGAGATCACTAATCCAGATAGAAAGGTACTTAATGAAATAGAAAAAGGAACAGTGCTCAAGGGCACTGAGTCAAATGGCAGCCTACTGATGTCTTGTAGGACCAGATAATAATGAAATTTTAAAAGTACATGTGGAATAAATGCTCATGTTTGACAACTATACCTGCAATAAATGAGGCCAACACATTGTTACTGCTTTAACTACAACACCTGTTATTGTTACTATTAATTATTATCTGCAAATCTCCTGAAGCATGGGAATCTGCCGGATCTCATCCCCCTCCCCCAACTCCATGTTATAGGGCAGAGGATAGAGGTGGTACTTATCTGAAACAAAACCATTTTTGCAGATTAAAGATTCCATCATGAGCCTTGGAAATTTGTTTTCAAAGCAAGGGAAAAGGTAGGTTTTGTATTAGGAACCCTTCTCATATCCTCTCTTTTATCTGGGAAGAAGTGGAGGTTCTGCTTTGCAGTCACATTTTTGTCCATGGTAAGTGGATAAATGTGGTTTGCATCACTCAGTGCCTTGGGAATGTATTATGGGTTATTTCTGGAATGGGCAAAGTTCAGCACAGTCTGGAGCCAAAATGTCCCCATTATAGAGCCAATATAGTTTAAATGTTTATGACCCATCTCCAGAATGGTGTGCACATGTGAGAGGTTGATAGTGCTGTTTGAACACATCCCCAGGAACAGGGGAGAAAGCTGCAGGGAAGCAACAATGAGTGTGAGCTGTCCTTGAATGTTGTTTCTCTTTTGGAAGCTTGCAGCTGCCAAAGAAGGCCCAGGAAGATCTGGGTGTTTATGGACTTCCTGTCCAAAGAATCCAGTCTCCTAAGCCTGGTTAGGAGCCAGAAAGGCTGAAGAAAAGACAAAGTTCCCAATGCCTCTTTCTTTCTTTCCCTGGATTCTACCTTCAGAGTGGGTTCAATCCAACATCCCTGAAGCTTCCAAAGCAAATCATCAAGGATGGTGGTTTTCAAAATGTGCTCTGTGGCTGGGCATGGGACACACACCTGTAACCCCAGCGACTTGGGAGGTGGAGGAAGGAGGATCGCAAATTCAAAGCCAGCCTCAGCAACTTAACAGGACCCTGAGTAACTTAATGAGACCCTGTCTCAAAATAAAATATAAAAAGGGCTGGGGATGTGGCTCAGTGGTTAAGCCATGATTGAACTATGGGTTCAATCCCTGGTATAAAAAAAAAGTGCTTGGTGGACCCTGGGGTCTCTGGGACCTTTATAGGGAGTCTGTGGATTGAAACCATTTTCATAATAATACTAAGATAGTATTTCCCTTTTACAATAGAGTCTTCCAGAAGCTTTATAGCACATGAAGCTGTCATTGCTCTGGTGGCTAATGGAACATGTGCTTGTGTATTCTTAAGTTCTCTAGAATTTTTTGAGTTAGTACAGTTGATGTTATATATGCATGCTGTGTGAGGTCAACTCAGTTTGTTCTCAGTACTTCTGTGTTCTTACTATCTTAACTATGCCTACTATAATCTTCATAAATTGCTATTTTGAAGGCCCAACAGTTTTCTTGCACCTGTACAGAGAAATACAACAAAATGAAAATACACTTTTGTCTTCTTTCAGTACTTTTTTCTGAAAAATTCTTCTAAATTTGATTATTTCATCTGAAATTGTTACTATTTTAGAACTTAATATTTTATTTAAAATAAAATGAAATTTATAGCATATTTTCATGATATTTGAGAGTTGATCATTGGCTTCAAAACGTGGATTAGAAAACTTGCTTTCCCAAAAGTGCACAAGAAGATGCTGAAGAGGATGGAATTGAGGTATCAGAGCATTCTGTCATTCACGAAGGGCAAAATCTAATCCACTGAAACTGTAATAAAAAATTAAAATGTGGATGAAAGCCATTCCCTACCACCCCCAGCTCTATAGTTGTTAATAATTCACTGCATTGTGTCTTAGGCAACAGGAAAAAAATTCAAAGTGTTATTATGGTGACAATTTAGTTGCAACTTCATTTTTGGACCAGTCATTCAGAGCTTAAAGAAAAAAATAATTAAGTCTTTTAAACATAGGATGAATTGCTTGCAATCCCTAAAAGTATTTGTTACAGCTTTTCAAAGATGACATGAAAGAACAGCAGAAGCATCTTATAAGTTCTCCTGTTGCATGGGCTGGGTAAGAGAGCCACAGCTTGGTGAAGAACAAAGCCTTGCACAGCTGGCTTTGCTGAATGTCAGCTGGATGAAGAGCCAGCCCAGGGTTGGCACTGCCCGTTTCTGTCGATATCATAAACTTTGAATTAAAGCTGCAGCTGTGAACATGAAGACCAAGTTAATAGCTTGTCTGCAAAATGGTACTTTTAGCTTATAAATGGAGGCTGCACTTACCATTTTGTTAGTTTCAGCCAATATGCAATCAATGAATCATTGAAGGAGTTGTGTTTATGACAGAGCTGGGCAATGGAGGTGCACATGGTCCTGAAGTGTTCAAAATGATAAAAAACCTTGCTAAAGCTCATGAAGGACTGTGTTGTCATTTGCACTGATGGTGGGAAAACTGCTGGTACCTTACCACACATCCAGGCAGTTGTACCACACTGCCCAGAATTAACAGTCGTTTTGTTTTTTACACATTCATTTTTTTAAAGAGAGAGGGAGAGTAAGAGAGAGAGAGAGAGAGAGAGAGAAACAGAGAATCAATTTTATTTAGTTTTTCATGTGGCTTTTGTTGCTCTGAGACTTCCTTGTGTACGTGATGCTGGAGTTTGAACTCACATACTTGGTACATGCTGGGCAAGGGCCATAACCACTGAGCCACCACTCCAACCCCCACATTCATTTTTTTTTTTTTTTTTAAAGAACCAGTGTTCCTTTAGAATGCCTTAGTGAAGAAGTGAAAACCACTGACTTTCCCTTGGCTCCATGCCTCTTGAATGCTCTGTGTGACAAAACAGGACACACACATCAGTCTCCTCCACTGCATACTCAACTACAATGGTTGCCTCCAAGACCCCGTGCACCATTGTTGGAATTGGAAGCTGAAGTAGCTGCTCCCGCAGAACACTAGTTACACTTGAAAGAGTTACTGAAAAATTGTGGTATTTGGTAGACTCTTTCTTAAAGGTGAGTGAAGTATGGGCTGGGAGTGTAGCTTGGAGGTAGAGTGTTTGTTCAGCACACTTCAGGCCCTGGGTTCGGCACCACCAAAAAACAAACAAACAAACAAACAAACAAAAAACAAAAGTGTGCTTGTCACTTTAAGGAAATAGTAACTGATAGTATTTCTTGCTAATGGTAAAATCTGGGCTTTCTAGTAAACATTTTGGAAAACTTATATCCACCATCATGAGCTTGATAGATTTCTAAAACATACAGGCTTTTCAGCTAAAATCAATGGTGATATTAATAAATGTTCCTCCTAATAATTTAGTATCATGCATCCAATTTAGAAAATCTTTTGCTTCAGTGAACCAGTTTTTCCCAGAAACCAGCACATGGTGTTAGACCACTATGTGTTCATATGACCGAGTAAACAAGTTCATTTATATGGTTTTGGATTTCACATTGTGAAATCCAAATGTAATTTTAATTTTAAGTGATTGTCACTTTTCATGTTTTTTTTTTTAAACTGGGGATTGAACCCAGTGGGACTTAATCACTGAGCCACATCTCAGCCCCTTTTACTTTTAATTTTGAGACGGGTTCTTGCTGAGTAGCTGAGGGTCTCACTAAGTTGCCTAAGTTGGCCTCAATTTTGCAATCTTCCTGCCTCAGCTTCCTAAGTCACTGAGATTATAGACATGCACCAGTACTCCTGTTACTTTTCAAGTTTTGATGTAATCTCAAAGAAGGAATATCCACAAGTATCTGAAAAGTCAGTTAAATGCCTCTGCCACACTTTTCTCAGCTGACTATGAGATTGCGTTTTCTTCATATGCTTAAAACCAAATGACATATTACAACTGATTAAATGCGATACAGAAATGAGAATCCAAGCATCTTTCTAACACGATAGCAGGTAAAGAGATTTTTCGAAACATAAAGCAATGTCACCCATCTTGTTATTTCTTTAGAAAATCTATGTATTTTTCATGAAATATTGTTATTGATGCCACTATGCAATGTGTTCATTATTGTTCTTTAAAAGTGAATGAATGAATGAATATTTCAAATTTATTAATAAATACAGTAAAAATGGGTAAGTATAAACCACTTACATAAAAAGTCCTGGGGATCCTTAATTTTAAGAGCTCTTGAGACCACACACACACACACACACACACACACATACACAGTGTGAGAAACATTGAACAGTGCTCTGGGATTTTGACAGATAGAGTATAGAACCACCAATTTCAAGACATGGATTTACTTTTTAATAGTCTATCTTATTGTGACACAAATCTGTCAGATCAATTCTAATGGCATGTCATTACCTGCTAAATTCTGGTCCTGGTGGTGGATGGCATAAAGCCAGAGATTTGAATTCTAATTTCAAAGCAGCTATTCTAAGCGAGAGTGGTTTTGGGGTCCTAAAAGAGACTGATTGAGCACTTTGAGAATTTAAGGGACTGCAGTTCACCTGGGCATAGACTCAGGCAGGTTATTGTAATTGGTGGTGGGAAAAGGGTGACTTTCTTTTTGGATGGCTTCTATTTCAAGGGTGAAATGGAGGACCCAGGAGGGATAAGGAGTTTTAAGAAAAGAAACCATGTGGAGTAGTGTCAGTTATTTCTTGATTTTTCAGATTGTTCAAACCATGTCCTAATGACCTAAATGGACATTTAAAGATGTGGATACCATAAACAAACAGGCAAAATCTTTAATGCATGAGACAACTAAAGGGTGACTACATCTAATGTACACAGAACTCTCAAATTGTTAAGAAAAAGGTAGTCAATCTAATGGCAAAATAGCCAAGGGGTACAGTTTGTCAATTCAAAGTTGAAGAAATCCAATTTGCATATTGATAAAAATGAAGAGATTGAAAAGAGGAAAATGGAACTTGTATTGTTTTCACCCATCAGCTTGGCCAAAGTTAGGGAGTGAAACAGACAGAACCCAGAAAGAAATGCAACTTGCAGTACATTTTTGTTGTTGATTGATTGTGAATTAGTGTACAAGTTTTGGAAAATATCTTGGCAATATACAAAATTAGGGGAAAATCATTGTACACCTTTGCTGTAACAATCTCTCATTTGGGAATCTGTCCTTAAGAAATAAAAATCACAGTATGTAGCAACACATGTACAGAGATGTTTATTTCTGCATTTTCATTTTCTTGAGATGCACATTGCATAAAATCCACCCATTTAATGTATGTGCTTCAGGAGACTTTATTGTATTAGCAAAGTTGTGAAACCATCAACACTATCTAATTCCAAGACATATTTATTTGACAACAACAATAATACCCCTTACCTGTTAGCTTTCATTCCCTATTCATCTTCCAGCCCCTGGGAAACACTCATATATTGCTGGTCTCCATGGATCTGCCCATCCTGAACATTTCATACAGATGGAATCAAACAAAATATGGTGTTTTATATCTGGCTTCTTTCAGTCAGTATAATGTATAGAGTTCATCCATACTATACCAAGTCTCAGTATTTCATTCCTTTTTATGACCAAATAAAATTCCATTTTATAGAGTTATCATGTTTTGTTTGTCTTTTTATCAGTTGATAGACATTTGGATTGTTTCAGCTTTTGGGCTATTATAAATAATGCTACTATGAGCATTCATGCAAAAGTTTTTCTTGTGGACATGTGTTTTGAAATTTCTTGAGTATTCTAAAGAGTGGAATTGCTGAGCCACACAGTAATGTTGCATTCATCATTATGAATAACTATGCAAACTATTTTCCAAAGATGTCACCCATTTTAAATTCCCTCCATTTTACATTGAGAGTTCCAATTCCTGCACACCCTCACAAACACTAGTTATTGCCTTTTTTATTCTAGCTAATCTTATTCTGGATACAAATCTCTTTCAAGAGACATGATTTACTGATATTTCCTCCCATTCTTTGGGTTATCAGTTTACTTTCTTTTCCTTTTTTTTTTTAAATGAGAGAGAGACAGTGAGAGAAACAATTTTATTTAGTTTTTCATGTGCCTTCCCTTGCTCCGAGACTTCACTGGGCACGTGGTGCTGGGGTTTGAACTCAGGTACTGGCGCATGCCAGGCAAGCACCGTAACCACCAAGCTACCACTCCAGCCCTCATTTTACTTTCATGATAGTGCTTTTTAAAGTAATAAAGTTTCTAACTTTTTTTTTTTTTAAAGAGAGAGGGACAGTGAGAGAGAGAGAGAGAAAGAGAGAGAGGGAGAGAGAGGGAGAGAGAATCAATTTTATTTTAGTTTTTTCATGTGGCCTTTGTTGCTCTGAGACTCTATTGTGTATGTGATGCTGAGATTTGAACTCACATACTTGTGCATGCCAAGCAAGTGCCATAACTGCCGAGCCACCACTCCAGCCTCAACTTTTTTTTTTTTTTGTTTAATTGTGGTTCTGAGTGTTGAACCCAGGGCCTCATGCATGCTAGGCAAGTATTCTACCTGTTGGCTACATCCCCAACCCTTAATGGTTTTGATTTTGATGAAGTCCAAGATATCTGTTTCTCTTTTGTCACTTGTACTTTTGGGGTTTTGTATAAGAAGGCTTTCCTTCATTAAGGTCATGAAGATTATGTCTGTTTTCTTCTAAGAGTTTTATGGTTATAGCACTTACATTTATATCCATGATCCAAATGGAGTTGTTTGTTTTTTTTTTTACTATGGTATGAGAAAAAGTGTCCAGCAGTAGTGGTCCCTTTTAAATTCCTAATTTTAGTCAGAAGAGTCATCTTTTTCCCCCTTGGCCAGTCTAGCTAAAAGTTCATTAATTTTGTTGATTTTTCAAAGAAACACCTTTTAATTTCATTGGTTTTGTCTATATTTCTGTTTATTTAATCAATTTAAACTTTAATCTTTACTATTTCCTTTCTCTGCTCTTTTCTATTCCATTTAGTTTGTTCTCCTTTTTCTAGTTTCTTAAGATGGCAGGTTATTGATTTGAATTTTTTTTTTGTACCAGAGATTGAACCCAGGAACACTTAACCACTGAGCCACATCCCCAGTCCCTTTGTACTTTTATTTTGAGACAGAGTTTCACTAAGTTACTTAGGGCCTTACTAAGTTGCTGCGGCTGGATTTGAACTTGCAATCTTCCTGCTTTAGCCTCTTGAGCCACTGGGATTACAGGTATGCACCACCATGCCTGGCTAAACTTTTTTTTAATGTAGATGCTTATAGTTGTAAATTTACCCTTAAGCATTTATTTCACTGTATCCCTAAGCTTTGGTATAACTTGTTTTAATGATCATTAATTTCAAGTATTTTCTGATTTCCTTTATGATTTCTACATTGAGTCATTGTTTATTTAGGAATATGTTACTTATTTTCTACATACTTGTGAATTATCCAAACTTACTTCTGTTATTGATTTGCAATTCATTGAATGTTCTGAAAAAATACTTTGCATGATTTCATTCAATTTAAATTTATTGAAACATTTTTTGTGGATTAAAATATGGTCTGTCCTATACAATGTTCCATGTGTATTAGAGAAGAAATATGTATTTTGCTGTCTTGGGTGGAATTTTCTATAAATGTCTGGTAGTTTATTTGCTTTCTATTGTGGTTTAATTCTCCCATTTATTTCTGCTCATTGTTCTAGCCATTATTGAAAGTAGGGTATTGAAGTCTCCAACCATTATTATTGAGTTATTCATTTCCCACTTCAATTTTGTCAGTTTTTGCTTTCTGTATTTCGGGAACTCTGCTATTCATGCATCTGTTTATAATTGTATATTTTTGATGAGTGGACACTTTTATCATTATAAATTGTTTTATCTGTAATAACTTTTTTTTGGTCTTAAAATGTATTTTGTCTAGGTTTTAGTCAGCTTTATCATTGCTGTGACTAAAAAAATTGAGAAGAACAATTTTAAAGAGGAAAAGTTTATTTGGGGGCTCACAGTTTCAGAGGTCTCTGACCATAGAAGGCTAACTCCATTCCTCAGTGACTGAGGTGAGGCTAAACATCAAGGCAGAAGAGTATGGCAGGGGGAAGTGGCTCAAGTCATGGCTCCAGGAAATATAGAGAGACTCCATTGCTGGATACGAAATATATACCACGAAGCCATGCCCCCAGTGACTCACCTGCCTCCAGCTGCCAGTTAATCCTATCAGGGGGTTAACTCACTGATTTTGTTAAGGCTTTTAAAACCCAATAATTTCAACTAAGCCTTTTTGCATTGTCTCACACATGAGCTTTTGGGGGGCACCTACTATCCAAACCATAATAGTCTGATATAGGTACAATCGCTAGAGTTCTCTTTTTGTTGTTGTTTATTATATCTTCTTCCATGTTTACTTGCCATCGTTGAATTTTTGAATGTAAAGTATTTCTCTTTTCGATAGCATATGGTTGGCTCATATTTTTCCAATTCATTCTACCAATCTCTCTCTTTTTGTGATTAGACTGCTTTATCCATTTATACTTAGTGAAGTTGGTGATAAGCTAGGCTTTATGTATAACACTTTGCTATCCATTTTCTATGTCTTATGTCTTTGTTCCTGTATTATACTAGTAACTCTTTGTCTTATATAAATATCATCTATCATATCACTTAAATTCCCATAATTTCTTTCTCTTTTTTTAAGAGACAGAGAGATAATTTTTATTTTTTCATCTTTTTCTTTTCCTCCTCCTAGTTGTGTATGTGGTGCCTGGAATCAAACCTGTGTCCTCATGCATGCCAGGCAAGCAATCTACCACTGAGCTACCTCTCCAGCCCCAAATTGCCATCATGTCTTAAACTATTTTCAAAATGAAGTTTTCTTAGTTTTTCCCCTGAGGATTATAAACAATAATCTAAGTTATAGCCATCTACCTCAGATTAATATCAAATAATTTAAATATTATATAAAAACTTTGCTGCTACATAACTCTGTTTACTCCCTCTCCTTTTCCTGTTTTGCCATACACATTATATCTTCACATATTTTATGTCAGCATTAATTTATAGTTATTATTTATGGTGTGCCTTTTAAATTACATAGGCAAAACCCAAAACCATACACTCTTACATTTACCATGAAATTGTAACTGTCCAGTATCCTTTCATTTTAGCCCAATAGATCCTTTATACTTGTGATAGTACAGGTCTGCTAGCAGCAGATTTGTCTTTATTTCTTCTTCATATTTGAATGATAGCTTTACTGGACATAAAATTTTTGGTCGACAAGACTTTCCCATTCAGCATTTTGAATGTGATCTATCTCATTGCTTTATAACCTCCATGGTTTTGATGAAAATTCAGTTGTTAATTTGATTGAGGAGTTCCTGTTTGTGATAAGTTATTCTTTCTAGCTGTTTTTGTGATGACTTCTTAGCCTTTGAAAATTTGATTTTGATGTATCTAAATCTTCCTTTCTATATGCTCATCCTACTTGGGGTTCATTAAGCTTCTCAAATGTGTAAATTAATGTTTTTCATGAATTCTGGGACTATTTCAGTTATTATTTCTTCAAATATACTTTTTAATCTTTTTCTCTTCTCTTCCTTTTGACCTCTCATTTTGCAGATGTTCATATGCTTGGTGATTTCTCAGATGTCCCTGTGGCTCTGCTTGTTCTTTCTTCAGTTATTTTTCTTTCTGTTCTTCATGCTAGATAACCTCTATTAAACTTTCTTAAAAAATCCTGGTCTTTTCTTGTGTCCACTCAAATTTGCTGTTGAGCTCCTTAGTGAATGTTAAATTCAGTTTTTTTTTAAGATTTCAGTATTTTTTTTATTAATTTTCCTTAAGAGAAATTCTCATTATTGATATTCTACATTTGATGAGACATCATATGTGGTTGCCTTAAATAAAGGAAAGGATGGGAGGATTAGCTATATAAAAATTTAGGAAAGACCATTTGAGTAGAAGGAAATCAAGAGGGAAAGAGGAGGAATGGGAAGGGGAAGGAAATGTGGAATGAATTTTGAAAACATCATACTATGTGCATGTATAAATATACCACAGGGAATTTCACATTTATGTAGAAGTAGAAAGAATGAATCAACAATAAATAAATAGATGAGTGAAAAAAATTTCTGTAGAGTAGAAGGAGGAAAATAGAGGAGAGGGAAAAGGGGGAAATATGAACTTAAATCAAATTCCATGCATGCATGATTTTTCAGGGATGAACCTAACTACTATACATAACTGTAATTTTCTAAAAAAAAGGTGTGGTTGCCCTTAGTTTAAAATTGCTTATTAAGTTCTTGCCTAGAAAGTCTAATATTTGGGCTTCTTAGTCATGTTTTCCTTTGATTGCTTTCCCCTTTTGTATCTGGACTATAATTTCTAGCGCCTTTACTTGGTTTGTAATTTTCTGTTTAAAAACCAGACATTTAAAATAATATATTGTTTATAAATCAAAATTTCCCCTTCCCACTCAGGGTTTATTGTTCTTTTTATTGTCGTTTGTTTAATGTCTTTTCTGAACTAATTCTGTCAAGTCTGTGTTCTTTGTCACGTGTAGTCATTGAAATCTCTGCTCAGTTATGTCAGTGATTAGCTAATGATGCAAGAGCAATTTTTAAAGACATCTGGAACCAGAGAATTCTTTAGTCTTTACCAAGGGGCTTACCATGTGTGTTGGAGCATGCCTTTATTGCTCAGCAGTGCAGCTTGCATTTTTACATTAGCCACCACTTTCTGCTTGCATGGAGCCTCAAGGTCAACCAGAAATGAGAACTTAGGAATGTCCTGACTTTTTCCTTAACATGCTCACTGTATGTGGTCTTCTTGATTTCCAATAACATATAAGAGGTTTTGAAAGTGTTCCACAGTCATCTCATTGCCTAGGTGTTCCTTTTTTCCTTTTTTGATTAGCTTATTTTTTGTTCCACCTGTTACCACTGCCTCAGATAGTCATGATATAAAACAATTGCTACTGATCTATTGTGCACAATTGCCTTCCTCATATCCCTCCCCAAAAGGGTGTTTACACTGTTTACTCTTTATCTGACATAGGTCAAATAAAGACAAGCCTTGTCAGTGGGCTTCTTTAAGGAATCACTTGAGAAGTCACCTAATGACAATTCTCTGGGACCAGGACTTTCAACCCTTTTTTCTTCTTTTTTTTTTTTTCCCCACATTTATTAGAAGTATATTGCGATACAGGATACAGATAAGGAGGAAACATTGTCAAAACTGTAGCAATCATTGTGTATAAACTTTGATAACCAGGGGTAATGCTAACACATCGATAAGCTACTATGGGTTTCATCTAATGCAGTTTCCCCCAGAAGAACTCATGTGTTAAATGGGTATCT